>QRFB01001859.1:32764-46379 GCA_008931105.1 Oenanthe javanica | reverse complement strand
AGGTGTTTTGATTTCTTTCACAGTGGAAAGACATGATGATATTTAACTGAGAGGTTAACTAATTTATTTTTAAGTAACTTAACTCCTATGTGATCAATAAAAGATGCTGTCAAGTTACTTGACAGTATATTTTATTCATACTGTCACATAATGATAAGTTACTGTCAAAAATCTATGAAAACCTACTGTCACATGGTTAATGAGTTTTGATAGTAAAGTCCGCGGGATTAAAACTTACTGTCGAACCCTGTGGAACTTACTGTCAACTGGCTGAGAAAACTTGATAGTATGTTTTGCAAGATTAAAACTTACTGTCAAATCTTGTGAAACCTACCGTCAAAGGAATGAGAAAAAATGACAGCATAGTATGCGAGAGTGAAACACACTGTTAAAGTATGAAACTTACTTTCAGTATTCTTTGACAACATAGTTTTCCAAAAACCCCGCATAATATACTGTCAACCATTAACATTAGATTTACTCATTTATTCATATTTGCTAATGTTACTGTCAAGAGTGTTTGTCATTTTACGGCAGAAGTTACTGTCGAGGAATGGAACTTGAAGACAAATGTCACTTAAAAACGTTTAAAATTCTTTCTTGACAGTACCTTTTTCACATCATATAAATACTCAGCTAAAATTTCTCTCATTTTTTACTTTATTTCTCTCATAACTTCTCCACTCTCTTACACCCCTAAAACTCTCCATTTTCTCTGCAACTTCTTTTTCTAAACCGCTCTTCAAATTCTTAAACCTTTCGTTCTTTCTTAACCTTAACATCATTTAACCATGTCTGGACCTCAAATTCTTTGCACCCTAGCTCAAACCAACTTCACCACCATGGATTTAGTGGGTGAAGCTGGTGAATCCTTCAAACCTTTTGTTGGCTTCATGAATAACTCATACCTCACCTATGCCCTAACCGCAAGTCCACATCTCGAAATCCCTAGACTTTCTCAATTCTGGACTTCTGCTGTATGTGAGGGGGAGCAAGATGCAAGCTATATCTCCTTTTAAATCAATGGTACCTCTTACACCATTGATTCCTCTCACATCAATGAAGCTCTTCATGTAGAAGAGACTGGAGGCTTGCTTTTTAAGGAGCCTGCTAGTGAAGAACAACTTACCAAGTTCTTCAAGATGATTGGGTATGCTGGACCAAAATTAAATGCGAACAAAGATGAATGGTATCCTTCGGGAGGCATGGACAGAAAATATCTCAACAAGGAATGGAGCATGATTCTCGATGCTGTCTCTAGGTCCTTGTCAAGTAAAATAAGTGGCTGGAATGAAGTGCCAGCATACATCAGGAGGATAGTGCATTCCATGATGCACAATTACAGAATTGATGATGAAAAGCTCCCGATGCCCCTGTTCAAGCTGGTGGTGGGAAAGAAAGAAGCCAGAATTTACTATCCTATATTTTTTATGCTTATAATTAACTCTGTTGTAGGCATAATTAATTTAGATAGTGTTCAATGCATGGAGTCCCCAACTCTAAAGAAAAATACTCATTTTTGTTATCCAGTAAACCCCTTAACACGGAATTGAGTCTGTTCATAACTGATTTTATGCTTGCAACAATAAAAAGTTTAAATTTAAAAATTGTTGGGTACTACCATGTATTTTCCTTGAGTGATGAGAATGGTGTTGACCTCTCCATTTCTAACCCACACTCTAAACCTTTAGAAGGAGTCTGGCCTTCTAGAGTCACCAAGTCTATAAACCAAGGGTCTGGTTCCTCTCAAAAGGACCAGGTCTCTAAAAGGATGATAACCACTCAAACTAGGATAGAAACCTTTCCACATGTAGGTGGTGAAACTGCACTAGATGCAGCAAATAAGGGTAGTAGTCAGATCACAGAACCCACAGAGGTCCCTGGTAAGCCTAGGAGAAAGAAGGTAAGGGTATCAGCCTCTGTGTCCTCTCAAAAGGTCACATCTCTTAAAATGGACAAACACACACCTCTAGATGTTCTCTCTCAGAAGGAGACATCTATTGAACTTGGCCAGTTTCCCATGGCACCCTGTAAAGAGTCTGCACAATAGGTTGAACTCACTCAACCTGAGCCCACACTTGAAGATATTCACATAATAGGGCTAGAACATGTGGAACACAATTCATTCAACTATAGTGCATCACACTTTGACAACATTGAAAATCAAAATGTTGATGCACTATTTTAACAGTTGGATGAAACTGATCATAATAATCCACAAGAACCTTCTACTCAAAGGGTAGAAGAGATTACTATCACAGCCTCTGTAGTTGTTAATGACAAAGTTGCTGTCAATCCTCATGAAAGTAACTTCTCAATAGAAGCTGCCAAAGATGTTGTCAACACTTCAAATCCAGACAATAACTCCCAAATGGATGCCTCCTTTCAACAAAACAGTGATAATGATTCTGGTTTCATCTCTTCATTACTCAAGGTAAAATCTACAACTCTTGTGCAAGATGTACCTGCTCAGTCTCTTACACCTAGGATGAGTGAGGGTGTGAAAAAAAAAAGAGAGATAAAAGAAAAGATAGGTGAGCATAAAAATGAGGGGCTGGGAAAATCCCAGGCAAAAGGATAGGGCCCTGAGCAAGGTCAAAATAAAAAACAAGATGTGGGAGCCCAAAAGTCAAAGGCATTAGGCCTGGAGAGTGAGTTGGTGAGGAGTGATGAGATCACTCAGAAAAAACCAGAGAGTGTGAGAACCACCACAGCCTTCAAATCCTCTAAACAATCTGATGAAAGGTTGAAATTCCTTTCACACAAGGTCACTAAATTGTCAAAGAATCTGGACATAGTGGGCATAAATCAAGTGAAGCTGGTGAATAGAATGAACAGTTTGGAGCAGACAATGAATGCAGGGTTCAAGGCCATCTTTCACAAGCTTCAGGAGTTTAATGCTAAGTTTTCAATCCCTGCAATTGCTACCTCAACTAAGGGGGAGGAAAGTGGTAAGGCTGAGGCTGAAGTGTTTGCAGATGCAGAAAGGAGAGATAAGGAGAAAACTCAAGCTGCATCTCAGGGGGAGAGTCAACTAGCATTGTTGTCTAGTGTGGCTGCTGAGATTGCTACAAAGCTTGGTGGTAATAAGGTGGAGAGACCAAAAGAGAAAGGTGTGGTGATAAAGGAGGGAGTTGTGAAGAAAGATTCAGTGGTTAATGTAGCTGGAAAAGGGAAGAAGAAGCTCTTTCAAGATGGAAGTGATGATTTCATAGTAGAAGAAAGAGAAGATTTTGATGATGAACAAGCTGCAATCCTGATGGTGGATGACAATGAAAACAGTAGAATTTTTGAAGATGCAAAGTTAAACAAGAGAATTAATTATCTAAGAACCTCTTCTAACAGAGACCCCAAGAAGTTTTCTGATTCAATAAGACAATCAACAGTGGGAGCAGTTGTAATGGTGTCTAAGAGCAACAAATGGGTAATCTCTGTCAGAACTGAAGGAGGTTTCAGTTGGTATGTAAGCATGACTTATCTGAGTAGGCAGGAAATTGCAGTTATAGAAGCAATCAAACTCAAAATCAAAACAGACAAGTCATGGCTCAATGAAAATCTAAAAAGAACTTTGCATAAGCTGATAGTTGAGAAGCTGCCAGATNCACTTGAAGATATTCACACAATAAGGCTAGAAAATGTGGAACACAATTCATTCAACTATAGTGCATCACACTTTGACAACATTGAAAATCAAAATGTTGATGCACTATTTTAACAGTTGGATGAAACTGATCATAATAATCCACAAGAACCTTCTACTCAAAGGGTAGAAGAGATTACTATCACAGCCTCTGTAGTTGTTAATGACAAAGTTGCTGTCAATCCTCATGAAAGTAACTTCTCAATAGAAGCTGCCAAAGATGTTGTCAACACTTCAAATCCAGACAATAACTCCCAAATGGATGCCTCCTTTCAACAAAACAGTGATAATGATTCTGGTTTCATCTCTTCATTACTCAAGGTAAAATCTACAACTCTTGTGCAAGATGTACCTGCTCAGTCTCTTACACCTAGGATGAGTGAGGGTGTGAAAAAAAAAAGAGAGATAAAAGAAAAGATAGGTGAGCATAAAAATGAGGGGCTGGGAAAATCCCAGGCAAAAGGATAGGGCCCTGAGCAAGGTCAAAATAAAAAACAAGATGTGGGAGCCCAAAAGTCAAAGGCATTAGGCCTGGAGAGTGAGTTGGTGAGGAGTGATGAGATCACTCAGAAAAAACCAGAGAGTGTGAGAACCACCACAGCCTTCAAATCCTCTAAACAATCTGATGAAAGGTTGAAATTCCTTTCACACAAGGTCACTAAATTGTCAAAGAATCTGGACATAGTGGGCATAAATCAAGTGAAGCTGGTGAATAGAATGAACAGTTTGGAGCAGACAATGAATGCAGGGTTCAAGGCCATCTTTCACAAGCTTCAGGAGTTTAATGCTAAGTTTTCAATCCCTGCAATTGCTACCTCAACTAAGGGGGAGGAAAGTGGTAAGGCTGAGGCTGAAGTGTTTGCAGATGCAGAAAGGAGAGATAAGGAGAAAACTCAAGCTGCATCTCAGGGGGAGAGTCAACTAGCATTGTTGTCTAGTGTGGCTGCTGAGATTGCTACAAAGCTTGGTGGTAATAAGGTGGAGAGACCAAAAGAGAAAGGTGTGGTGATAAAGGAGGGAGTTGTGAAGAAAGATTCAGTGGTTAATGTAGCTGGAAAAGGGAAGAAGAAGCTCTTTCAAGATGGAAGTGATGATTTCATAGTAGAAGAAAGAGAAGATTTTGATGATGAACAAGCTGCAATCCTGATGGTGGATGACAATGAAAACAGTAGAATTTTTGAAGATGCAAAGTTAAACAAGAGAATTAATTATCTAAGAACCTCTTCTAACAGAGACCCCAAGAAGTTTTCTGATTCAATAAGACAATCAACAGTGGGAGCAGTTGTAATGGTGTCTAAGAGCAACAAATGGGTAATCTCTGTCAGAACTGAAGGAGGTTTCAGTTGGTATGTAAGCATGACTTATCTGAGTAGGCAGGAAATTGCAGTTATAGAAGCAATCAAACTCAAAATCAAAACAGACAAGTCATGGCTCAATGAAAATCTAAAAAGAACTTTGCATAAGCTGATAGTTGAGAAGCTGCCAGATGTAAGTCAGGATCCCTTATGAATCAAATTTAGTAGCTCCACAGATGGAAAATACAGATCTATGAACTTGGAGAGGGTGAGCATGTGTAGTCTAAGGTTCGTGAAAGAAGCTTTTGACTACTTCAAGCAGATTCCAAGAAATGAAGAAAAGGATGAAGTGTTGAGAGTGTTGGAAGGAGAATTAAGGAGATTTGAAGAGTTGAGACTGAAGAAGAGTGATAAGAAAACTCAGAAGAAGAGGGATGGAGATGTGAAAAGCCTGATGGAGGTGCAGGTAGTTCTAGCCAACACAATACTGGTGAAGGATTATCTGCAGCTGGAAATAAGGTGAAGATAAATGAGGAGAAGAATGAGAAGGAGTATATAGATGATATTGAAGGGAAAGTAATGAAGACAGTAGTACTTGGTTTTGAAATGGATGAAAAAGATGCTGTCAGGAGTAATAAGGAGAAACATACTATCACAGAACCTGCTGTCGAACTTGACTTGACAGTAACCTCTCAAAAGTTACTGTCAAAGAAAGTATCCTTTTCAAAGAAGTACATGAAAGCAGGGGCAGAAAGACCTAAGCCACATTCTAGCAGGAGGCCTAGCAGAAAAGGATGGAAGCTTGTGTCTGAAATTCTATATGAGGATTGTCTGGATGTTAAAAGACCAACCATCAATAATATAGCAGAATCCTTGGTTAATGTGAAGTTTGAGTGGTCTGAGGTGAATACTCTAAACAAGATAATTCTCTTGTATTCAAATGGATCAGTTGAAGAGTTGAGCTATGAGATGAAAAAAGTGAACTATTTTCTGGTCAAAAAAATGATGCTCATAACTCAAGGATCAGACATGAGGACACAGTTGGTGAGAAGTCTGTTGATAAAGAAGCTCATGGATTTGATAGACTCCTTCAAGCCTCATTCTTTGAATTTTAATGAATTTAAAGAATCTATGATAGTTGTCTACTTAGATTGAGTGATGTTTGAGGGAGAAGATGGAATCAAGGAGTTTTGGAGCTCAGAGTCTCTACAGGACAAGAATCTGGACCTACTTGAAAAGTTGGTGAAGCAGTTGGAGGGATATCCTTATCCTGAGGAGTGCAAATATATGTCAAATGTTGTGAGAATTATTCTAGCCAAGAAGAATAGGGAGATTGAGAAGAAGTTTGAGTATGAGAGAACACAGAAATGTCTTCTCAGAAATCCTGATAGAATAGTCTTCTACAATACTGGCAGTTCTACTGAAGAAATCACATTTGAGGAATTAAAGAATTTGGCTGTGAATGACCCTCATATCATTGAGCTTATCAAGAAGCAATTGCTCAATATCACTAATTTTGAGGTTTTTGATCTGAAGAATAGAGCACTGGAGATATGTGATTCAAAGAGGAATGAGGAGAAGGAGAAAAGGAAGAAATTTGAGGATGAGGTTGAAGCTACAAAGAAGAAAGTGGAGCAAATTTCTAAAAGGATGAAGGAGGCTGAGATTGACATGAAACATGCAATGCTGAATGATCAATTCTCTAAAAATCTCACATATGTTTCACCAGTCCTGTTTGGGCTCCTGAGAATCATTGTTGATAGCATTGAAGTGGAGGCTGTCAACTTCAGGGTGCTCAATAATGAAAACTTAAGGAAGATATTCAGAATGATCTAAGATCATTCCTGGAGTTCGAAAGGGATTTAAGTAAAATTGTTTGGGAGATCATTGAGTCCAGAGAAGAATAGGATGAGTCTATTGACAAACTCAGGGTGAAGCAGATCTACTCTTCTACAAAGGAAAGATTTTTCAAGGACATGTTTGGGATGAAGTACTTGTGCATATCCAAAGGACCAACTGAGAACTACAACACTTACAAGGAGTTGTGAAATCTTTCTCACAAAATGGTGAAACTAGTCTTAGATTGTGTTGCTGGTCATACCAAGACAGTAGAAGAGAACAGGGAACTAAAAGCTCTTGAGGGACTGTATGGAAGGATGATAGCAGATAAGAAGTGGTGATGCAGCTCAAGTCAAAATTGAAGATTTGCTCAGTCTAGAGGAGCTAAACTTGAGATAGGAGTGTACTTGTAATTTCTTTCATTTTCTGTACAAACACTTCTATTTTTATTAGTTGAGATAGCATCTGCAGTTTTCTTTAAATTTGTCTTTATTCATCATAAAAACAAATTGGGGGAGATTGTTAGGGATTGTGATACCATCAATGTAATCAACTAATATTTACTTAGATTAATTGATAATTAACTAAATAAAACATACTGTCATATATAGTTTGACAATATGTTTAAAATGTCACTTGTAATAAGATGCTCAAATAGTCAAGTAGGTGACAGTAAGTATCAATAGTTACTGTCATGTATAAATGAAATAAATGATCCATGATGTAGAAGTTCACAAAGTGTGTCATGCACAGCATAGATCAAATTTCTGACAGTAACATTCTACATTCTGGAGCCTACGATAGCATATTCAAGTGACAACAACTTTTGAGACAGACGACAGAAACTATTCCTTGACAGTAAACTTGGCGGAGAATGAAGAATCTATGACAACAAGTTTCTATATTTCTTTCAAAATATGCTTTTATAGTAAATTCTATTCCTCCAAAGTATATATTTCTATTTTTCTTTGCTCTTTAGTAGGTACTTTTCTTAATTCTCTCTTTATAATCTCATCTATTATTAAACTTATTTTCGCTCTTCCATTTACACTAGTGGTATATATTATATTTTCATGTTTTTCTGCTAAAACCTTATTTCTCTGTTTCTTTCAAACCAGTTGGTTTTGAATATTTTCTTAACAGATACTTCTTCTTTTTCACTTTATATTTTTTGTATGTTTTTGGTTAAAACCTTAATGTTTGAGATATCCCTTCTTAATAGGTATCTATTTGGTATTATGATTCTTTAGATTCTTCTACTAACTCTTTTCATTTATCCATAATAAAATATATGTGTTAGCTTCTTAACTTTTTCTCTAGTTTGTTATATAAATCCTTTAAGAAATCTTATAATTTGTTTATCATCATTGGATTCGAAAGATGATGATTTTTTCATGATTTTATTATATCAATATTTTCTTTGTAAAATATTATCTTTTTTCATACTCTTTTTTACTTTATTTTTTATAATAGATTTTCTTATAAAGTAAGATCGAGATAAATCCCTTTGATTATCCATTTATCGTAGATAAAGTATTTATTAATTTATATTGTTCTACTAAGACTTCTTTTAATTCTTTTATTTCTAAATCTTTTCTCGTCTCTATTATAAATTTTTCTCTTTTTAATGCTAAATTTTCTTCATCTAATTT
Organism: Oenanthe javanica; assembly: GCA_008931105.1. Classification (NCBI taxonomy): domain Eukaryota; kingdom Viridiplantae; phylum Streptophyta; class Magnoliopsida; order Apiales; family Apiaceae; genus Oenanthe; species Oenanthe javanica. Next base: position 37,953 of record QRFB01001859.1, on the reverse strand, counting down.
TCTTTTTTCTTCATTTCTCTTTGCCAACATTTCTCTTAATATTTTTATTGTTTCTTCTTTTTGCTTTATTATATCTATACTAATCCTACAACTTTCAATATGTTGATTAATATATTTATTATAAGTAATAGATTTTTCATCTATTTCAGCTATTCTTTGGATTTGTAATAAATTATCATTCATTTTACTATATCTTTTATTTGTTTTTTAAGACTATAGTCTATGAAATGATATTATTATTATTATTATAGGTCAAAGATATGAAAAAGTGTCAAAGTTGAGTGACCAAACAACATTTTTACATATCCAGTTGGTTATATATCTTTTTAGTCTTTATTTTGTCTTTTAGCTTTATTCAATTTTGTACTTTTATGCTTGAAGTTTGATTTATTTACAGTTTGGTTTATTAGTTTCTTTTCTATACATAAATAGACTTTAGACTTGATTGTATCTATCTTTCAATCTTTTATACATACAAATATCTTTTTAATAGTTTATTAGGTATTTTATTAGATAATTTTTCTTTTTGTTTATTGAATTTTATTATTAAACTTGCTATAATTTTATTTCTTTCATTTTCATGGTCTGTCATGAACCTCATAAATATAGTCTTCTTTAATCTAGTCATTATTATAATATATTTTACTATAAAATTTGTTAAGCTTATGCAAGGCAGTGTTTATCTCTCTAAATTATTTTACAATTATCAAACCCCTTATTTGTGATGCAAATCTTCTATTTACGAGGTTTACCTTGTCCACTTGTAAGGAATCTACATGTAATTTGATGATAACATTAATCTTAGAATCATAAATTTTTATTTTATGTAACTGATCAATTGATATGAAAGTTATAAATATCAATTGATCAGGAAACCATTTATCAGTTGAAGTGTTTATATGAATCAACTGATAATTTGGATTGTAGCATAGGTGTACTTAGTCTATTTCAATCGATAAGGTGTAAATCAATTGATATTATTCTTGTCAATTGATGTTTGAGTCGATTGATATAGATCATCAATTGATGTGTAAATTAAACTGTCAAATTGTAATTATTTGAATACAGAAAATTTCATAAGTGAAGGATGATGGATTGATATTGAAGCATCGATGGATGAGAGATTAATCGAAGAAGCCAAGTCATGTATTGAAGACTAGTTGATGTGAAGACCCATCGATTGATATATCGATTGATATCATCTATTAATTGATAAGTCATTATTTATCAACTGATGAATATAAAGATCAATCAAAGAAGAACATCAGTTGATGGATTAAAGGATGGATCAATTGATATGCTTAACAGAAAATTATCAATTGATTATGACAACACAAAAGGACTATCTATTATAGATCCTGAGGACAAAAGTAAACCAATGAAAGACAATCAATAATGATTGTGAAGACTCAATCTGTAGCTGTCTTTCAAGCCTGTTTTCTTAAAAATGAAAAAGGTAAAAGAAAGGTAGATAGAAATAATCCTAGAATAGGATTTGTAAAAACACACTTGTAGTATATAAACAAGTTTGGTAACATTGTTAGAAAATAGACAAGTTAGACAATATTTTTTTAATCAACTGTTCTAGATTTAGAGCACATTGTAAGAGCAGTTGATTTATTTTTTAACCTTATAAAATGAAGCTAGGTTTCTTTTAACCTAGGAATACTGAGCAAAAATATTCACTGATGGAAAAACTAATCCATCAGTAATTTTAAAATCTCTTTGTTCAGTTTTAATTTTCAGTTTTATTCAAACATATTCTCTCAACTCTCAAACATCAAGAACAAATATTAAAAGAAGTAAAAAGTTTTAATATTTGTATTCAACCCCCCCCCCTCTATAAATATTGGCATTATTATAAGGAATAACAATTGGTATCAGAGCAGGCTTTCAACATACAGAAAGTTTAAAGATCAAGAACAGACAATATGGGCAAAAAGGATTCAGGTGTAAAGATCCCAGTGTTAGAAAAGGATGAATACTTTCCATGGAAGGTAAAAATGCATCTGCATCTTCTTTCTCTCGACCCTTCCTATGTTCACTGCATAGAGAAAGGTCCTCATATTCCTATGAAGCTAGTCACAGGTGCAAATCTTGATTGAACTCCTGCACTTGAAAAACATTTCCAAAACTCATCTCTAAATTCACAGAAGAGGATGAAAAAGAAGTAAAAGACAAGAAGGCCATGAACATTCTGTGTGAAGGAACTAAACAAGTAAGAAAGAACAAGATGCAACTCTTGATTCAAAAATATGAATCATTTCATTTCAAGAGTGGAGAATCTATTAATGACACCTATAGTAGATTCCAGAAGTTATTAAATGGATTAAAGTTGTATGGTAGGGTTTATGCAACTGAGGATACAAATTTAAAATTTCTTAGATCTCTCCCAAAAGAATGGAAACCAATGACTGTTTCCATTAGACAATCTCAGGACTTCAAGGATTATACTCTTGAGAAACTTTATGTCATTCTCAAGACATATGAGTTGGAAATCCAACAAGATGAGGAAATTGAGAAGAATCAAAGAAAGGAGAAAGCTGTGGCTTTGATGGTCAAAGGAAATGAAGAGAGGAAGGAAATTGGCTGTGTAGAAGATTCTGTCATGGTGACTGGTGATGCTATTAAAGAATCATCCAAGAGAAAAGGAAAGGGAAAATGTGAAGAGAATGTAACATTCTCATAGGATGATTTGGATGAGATTGATGAGCACCTTGCATTTCTGTCAAGGAAGTTTTCAAAGCTAAAATTCAAGAGGAATCCAAATGCTCAAAGGCCTGGATCCCAGTTTAAAGGCAACAATCAAAACAAGAATTTAGTAGATAGATCCAAATTCAAATGCTTTAACTATGAATTGGCTAGTCATTTCTCTAATGAGTGTAGAATGCCAAAACAAGAAAAGGCAAAGTCATATGAAAGTATTGATTATAAAAAGAAATACTTTGACCTTTTGAAACAGAAAGAAAAGGCATTTGTTACTGAGGAGAAGGAATGGGTTGCTGAGGATAGTGATTCTGAAGAGTTCATCAATCTAGTTCTAATGGCCAACCATGAATATGAAGAAGCTAGTTCATCATCTAATCATTTACTAGCTATCAACTTTTCTGAGCTTACAACTGATGAATGCAATAGTACTATTAATGAAATGTCCAATGAATTGTACAATTTGCATGTCACTCTAAAATCTCTAAACAAATAAAAACTCAAGTTGAAGAACACCATTGATGTCTTAACTGAGAGGAATATTTTTCTTGAAAATGAACTTGTTTGTTTAGATAGATTTAAGTAGGAAAGTAAGGATCTAGAAATGAACTAGTGAATAGTTTGAAAAGAGAAGAATTGTAAAAAGAACAATTAGCTGAAGAAATAGAAACCATCAACAAATGGAATAGGTTTGCTAAAACTGTCAAATAAATTATTGATGTTCAGGGTTTAGATATTCTAGGAGAATCCCCTAAATCAATAGGCAAGCCATTGGCTGATACTTCAATGGATAAAGATCAATTGACTGTTAATCCCTCATCAACTGAAAAGGATTATCAATCGATTGATGCTGAGTCGATTGATAAGCATCCATCGACAAGTAAATCATCAATGGCTAATAAAAAGAACAAATTTAGCACTCCTATTAAGTTTGTTAAGGAAACCAAGAATCAAGTTGAGACTGAGACTGAGAAGATCAACATAGGTAGCTTATCCAAGAAATAATTGAAAGAGAAATTAGAAAACTTAGCACATGTGGAAGTTATCCAACCTAAGTCTGAGAAAAAGAAAAAGAATAGCAATGGAAAAGTATGCATAAATAAGCATAATAATTACACTCCTGATATGTATGCACCTAGAAAGGTATGTGCTAAATGTGGTAGTGTAAATCATTTGTCTATGCAATGCAAAAATGAAAAGAACTCAATATCTTCAAATGACTTAAATGCACATGACATTACTGCAAATGCCATGTTTACCAATCCTATGCTCATGAATGCCATGTCTTCTAATTTGGTTGCACCTAATGTTCATATGCCTTATGCACAAGTTCCATACATGTATAATCCTTTCTTTGCATATGCAAATATGAACATGCCTGTATGCCATAGAACATGCCTAATGTAGATAATGAAATGCATAGAAATTCTGCCATGAGTTCGAAGGTATCTAAGCCCCAAAAGCCAACTCCCAAAAGTTAAAGTGGATTTAAACCCACCAAAACAAAAGAAACCAAAGTTAACCAAGGCTCAGGCTGCAACTAATAACAGAGAACCCAAGGCAACTTGGGTACCAAAAACAACTTGATTGTTTTATGTGTGTGCAGGGAAATAGGAAGAAAAATCTCTAGTATTTGGATAGTAGATGTTCAAGGCACATGACTGGAGATTTGTCCATGCTCACAAAGTTTGTGGAAAAGGCTAGCCCAGGAGTTACTTTTGGAGATAACAGTAAAGGTTTTTCTATGTGATATGGCTCAATTGCAAAAGAAAATGTTATCATTGAACCTGTAGCACTAGTTGATGGATTGAAGCACAATTTGCTCAGTATTAGTCCATTGTGTGATAATGGTAATGGTGTGTGGTTTACAACTGGATCATGCATCATAGCCAACAAAGAATCTGGTGAAATTCTCTTAACTGGAGAAAGAAAAGGAAATGTCTATGTGGCTGATTTTCACTCGGTAAAGGCAAACTAAATGACATGCCTACTTAGCAAAGCCAATACAGATGAAAGTTGGATCTGGCACAAAAAGCTAGCCCATTTGAATTTCAAAGCCATGAATCAATTGGTTAGAAAGAATTTGGTAAGAGGCATTCCACAGATGGAATTCACCAAATATGGACTACGTAATGCCTGTCAAAAGGGAAAGCAAAGAAACGTATCATTCAAGTCAAAATATGAATCATCAATTGACAAGCCTTTGGAATTATTACACATGGACTTATTTGGTCCAGTCAACATCATGTCAATTGCTAAAAAGAAATATGCCTTAGTCATTATGGATGACTTCACAAGATTTTCATGGGTATATTTCTTACACTCTAAGGATGAGGCAAGTAAATTAATTATCAATCATGTGAAGAATATAGACAATGGCACTGAATGGAAGGTCAAGAAAATGAGAAGTGATAATGGTACTGAATTCAAGAATGCATCAATGAAAGAATTTTGTGAAGAAAAAGGTATCACTCATCATTTCT
>QRFB01001858.1:38750-49094 GCA_008931105.1 Oenanthe javanica | reverse complement strand
ATATATATATATATATATATATATATATATATATATATATATATATATATATATATATATATATATATATATATTGGAGATATAAGGTCAAGATATGGACCAAATATATTTTGACATGAATGTGATCAAGTACGTTTGCTAACTAGTTTGTTATTAAAGGCCTTTACACTTGAGACTACAACTAAACTATGGCCTTTAAAACAATTACAAAACAAACTCACAAATAAGACTCAGAACGTGAGTTAGTTTTCTTACACTTTATAAATCAAGGAGTATTTATGTTCATGTCGTACCTCGACTTATACCAAAAACTCAACTCAAAATTAAAGTGAGTTACCTTACAAATATTATAGAAGTCTTTAGTTTATATCTCTATATGATATATATACTAATCGCTCAAACTCATAATAAGAGCTTGCTTTAGATAATAAAACTCAACAAGGAAACCTTTTGCTTATGTTTTATATATCGACTTATACAAAGTAGCTTCGACTCGGAATTAATGTAAATAGGAGTTGTATTTAATCCTTAAATAAATCAAGGATATTAACAACTAACCAAAGAGAGAGAAGAGCTCCTACCTCTCTTGGTTTAGTTCATTCTTTATATATACGAGAAGAAGAGAAACGAATATAGCTCATGCATATATAAATCGCAAACAAGACCAACTATATATATAAGCTAAAAATTGAAACAAGCAATATATATATATATATATATATATATATATATATATATATATATAGTATAGCTGAATATTATATATATAATATAGACAAGAAATAACTAACTTATGACCCTTGTGCTCTATAGTGAGAGACAATAATATTTCTTGCGAAATCAAGGGATACGAGTTAGGATCGGGAACAAGAGTTCATGTACACACTTAAAAATCAAGTAAGCAAGGTGTATACACTACTAAACATGTACCAACTAATATTATATATATATATATATATAATATATAGAACCAACTTATAAACCTTGAGATCTAGATATAAATCAAGAGAAAAAGCTAGTTTGAAGCCTAAAACACACAGAAACGGGTTGCCGGAAAAAGTCATCAGAAAATGGATGGAATATCAAATTTGGTTACAACTTTGGGGCCAACAAGACAATTCTAGGGGCTGCTAAGATAGGGTATTTTGGTAGCCAAAAGATATTTGTGTGGTGTGTGTATGTTATGAGCATGTAAATGTGTTTATAAACTTGGTAGAGATTAGATTTATGAAGAAACTAAGATTGTAACTCAAAAAATCTAAGAGTTGAAATTTTTCTGGACTTGAGAGTGTTCTTGGAGAGAAAAATACAGCATTTACTTGACTCGAATGGATTGAGAAAAAGAGTGGGGGTTGAGGGGTATTTAAAGAAAAAATTAGGATTTTGGGTGGGGGTTGAGGGGACAAAGCTTCTTTAAAATAAGGGAGAGGTACATAATTTAAATTTTGTGTTCCCTCATCAGTACTAGCCCACTTGCAAGCATGGAAAAATGTGCAAACAACATTCAGTTAAGAAATAAAGCTCATAAATGTGAAATTGAACGATACAATGACGAATATAATGTTTTTCAAAATATGCTCTAAAATTTATGAATATTTGGGAACCATCTGGAAATATTCCAAGTAGATCATGTTCAAAATCCTACTCAATTTGAAGTTGACCTTCATTGACTTTTAATTGACCGAACAATCAATTATGTATCGAAAGTACATGCCAAAAATAAAAGCCACCCAAAAATCATGAAAACAATCCTAAAATTCTTTTTAAATATTCAGTGACATTCTCCAAGTTTCAAGTCAATTGAACATGTGTAGCTATTATTTCGAGAAAAAGGATCATTTTATTGTCCTTATAGCCCGAAACAGTATTCGATAGCCATTTTTCGGAACTTGTCAATGTTTGGACTAAAGTTTTGACTTGAAATATATTCAAACATAATATTCTTAAATTGATAATGATTATGAAGTCCAAGAAATATTTATTCTTGAATTAAAATGAATTTTATCCATATAAATAAGACAGTTAGGGACTTTCGAGATAAAATCTGCATTTTACATTTAGGTGGAACTTTGTTGAAGATAAGTTGAACAAATAAAATTAGAAAATATATTCAAAATAAATTCCCTTGAAAATCTTAAAAAAAGACACTCTTTTAATTTAATAAAGCATTTTCTGCCTCGTAAAAACAGTGTCAAAATTACAATATTTGTTCGTCTTAAGTTTTTGCCTCAAAATATCACATATATAAATTAGATTTGATTTTATCATTATTTTGATAAATATTGTTTAATTATATGTCGAGAGAAAATCATTTTATTTCGTTTATAAAATAGTTTGACCAAGTTTGACTTTCCACTTGTTGACTGTCACTTCGAATAACCTAAGGGAGGATTACTACATTAATTAGTAACTTCCTAACCCTAATTTAATTTATACTTAGCGTTAAGATAAAATTAATCAATACCTAATGAAAAGGTTGTATCTAACATATATAAATTTGAACTTGAAGAAATATTCTGAAATTAAATTAAAAATAAAATTTGTAATTATTATTCTACTAACACAACAAACATTATTTCGACCATATTTTGAGTTTCAGAAGTCAGAATTCGACGATTTTACAGCCCACGCGAAGATTAAAAAATTATATCTAATTCTGAGATAGTCGAACATCTAAAATCTAAATTAAAGAGCCCGTAATCTAGAGAGAAAAGATAATTAAGAATTTTTATCGGAGAATTCTATTTCGTTTATGAAACTTCTTTATAATTGATTTAAAACATTAAAATATTTTTTATATTAGATTTATATAAAGACATATTATACATCAGACATTATTATGTATTATTATTAGATTAAAATAAAGATAATATTAGGGTTTTACATGCAGAGAGATGAAAGAAGATCGTGAATTTTCCTCTGCGAGGGAAAATTAAAGTTTTCTTATCCAAATATATTTATAAAAAATTTTAATATATTATATAAGATAGTAGGGTAATTTTATACAGAGAAACAGTTACATTCACATGAGAAATTATTATATTGAGAACTCGGAAACCTTATTAATTTATTGGTTTAAATTGAATTGAAGAAATTAGGTTTTTTTTTAAAAAAACAATATGTTTGTCCAGATGATAATCTATTATCGAAGGGGGGTTAAATATAATAGACACCAAATAATCGATCAAGAACACAAGTATAAAAGATGAACAACTTTGTATTAATATGATGAACTGTGTACAAGAACTCTCGTAAGAAAATCTATATTCTCAAGAGCTGCTAGGTTATGAGAAAGATATAACTTGAATGTTTCAATAATGATAACCTATGTTTGTGTTTACATAGACACAGTTACAATTCAATTACAAAACAGATTATGAAAAGAATAGCTTCAATAAGGCAATAGACTTGTATTTGGATTCCTTCTTCACTATCATAATCAAATTCTGATTTGTCTGTTTCTTTCACAAACTCTGATTGATAAACTCTATTGGTTGTTAATCTCTGATAGAGCATTCTCTGTTAGAGTAAACTCTGATTGAGTATTATGTGATAAAGTAAACTCTGTCCGACAGCTTCCTTATTCTCTGATGACGTCAATAATGTAAACTCTGTTTTTTGTTATTCTCTAACAGCATCAGTGTTTTTTTCTAACAATCTCCCCTAATTTCTGCTTTATAAAGTAAAATATAAATTTCACTTATGATGTCAGAAATATGGACATATGCATCAGAGTTTGAATCTTCATTCTTGATTTAAATCCTTCTGTAAGAGAAGTCTTCTTTCAGAAAATTGTCCAATAGCTTCTTCTCAGCATTCTTTAACAACTCAACAAGCTTCTCCTTCAATTCTTTTATTTAATCAGAAGAATCATCAATTTGGAAAATAGAAGCTCTTAAATTGTATATTGATGATCTCTCCATCCTTTCATCCAAAGGAATGCAACAGGCCTTCTTTCCATCAGGATTTAAAATAAGTGTAGGAATGCCTAACACCATCTTGACCTTTGCATCTCCTTTTGTCATGGCTTTCTCAGAATCATCTTCAAGTACATACCCTAGTTTGTATTCCTCAGAGTTTATCATCAAAATTCTTTCATTCTTCTTCTTCTCATTTATCACACCTTCAGGAATTTTTACCATCTGGACGTGACTTTATTTTCATCATTAAGAAGATAAAGAACATGTTCAAGTTCTTTGGCTGCCTTGTGAATCAGATCTTCTTCATCAATTTTCAACACTCTTCCATTCTCCAAGAAATATAACAGCTTTTCCTTTGCTTGAGCACCATCAAAGACATCTTTCACTATGTTCACAGATATTAACTTGTCCAGATTTTCTTGAGTTAAATATTCCTCATTCTTGTCTTTCAATGAGAAGAGATCTCTGAAAATATTGGCTTCATCGCTGTAAACTTTGGCTTGAGAATCACCAATACCACCTTTGTTTTTACCAAGTCTAGCATTGAGAGTCAGAGATTGAGTTTTGGTCCATAGAAGATCAGGTTTTTTCTTCCTGTTCAGAGTTTGTTGATCTTCCACTTCATCTTCAAAACTTGATCCACCTGGGAGAAATGTGGTTCCTGACATAGTGATATGAGTTTTTGGTTTTGCTGGAGCTTTTTGCTGGATTCTTAAAGTTGACCTTGTTTGGATTTTAGGAGTTGGATTTGTCTTTTCTTCAACAAGTTTGGCTTAGACAGGCTTAGATACAATTTTCTTTTATTGAGCAGGTGCCTTCCTTTGTGTAGGAGCATTCTTCACATACTTTCTTTTCTTCTGGAATTGAGCATTGTCAGTACCAAATTTTTTCAATTCTTCTTCAACAACAACTGATCCATTCCTGGATTTTCTTCTTCAAAAAGTTTTCTTGCCAGTTCTACATCTTTTAGATTTTGCTCTTCAATATTCTCAGGCTTCTCTTCTTCTTGAAGCCTTTTTGCCAATTCCAAGTCTGCATCTATCAGAGTTTGCTTATCAGAGTTTATCTCAGAATTTGTTGTCATCAGATTTTGAGAGGTTGTCAGAGTTTGTCCAATCAGAGTTTGCTATTTTAGAGTTTCTTTCCCATCCTTAAAACTCCCTTGATCTTTATCATCATGTTTGTCATCTTTTTGTACAACATCCTTCTTACATGTGTCTAAAGACACCTTCTCCCCCTTTCTGACATCATTGCCTTTTATGACTGTGAGAATCTCAACAATTTTATGAAGCATGTTCTTCATAGAATTGACAGTAGTAGAAAGATTATCAACCTTGACTTCCAAAACATCCTATTTTGCTGATGAAGGGTTTCGGGCATGAAAACGCAGCGGAATTAACCTAAAAACAATAAAAAAAATCGAAACCCAATCGCAGGATCCATGTATAACGTTGGATGATTATGGTGAAGAAGTATATACCTTAACAAAGCTTTCGTATGCTGTTTAATGGAGATCCAGAAAGATGAATCACAACAGTCCTTTGTTGCAAAGATTTACTCTCTAAAGAAGTCCACACGAACGCTCGATCGTCCTACGATCACCGGAGTCGATACTAGCCGAATTGTTTGCCTCTCTCTCTCTCTTTCTCTAGCCTCTCTTGATGTTGAGCAGCTAGGGTTTTTCTCTAAAAATGAAATTTGATGATTAAACCCTAATACTATACATCATTATGTATATATAGGGGAGAGAGAGATTTTGGGCCTAACCCTAATCCATGTGGTTTCCAAAACCCATTATGACTTTGGGTTATTATTATTATTAAATCTGAATTCTAATATAATTAATCAAGTCCCACTTAATTAATTCAATAATTAAATTCGAATAATAATAATACTTATTAAATCCGAATTCTAATATAATTAATCAAGTCCCACTTAATTAATTCAATAATTAAATTCGAATAAACAATAATATATTTAAATTCGTAATTTAAATAAACCTCCGTTTTGACGTTCTTTGTGTGTGACCCTTTAGGTTATTATTACGTTGGCAATAATTTTATTATCTAATAATAAAATTATAAACAATGAGCGGCATCTAGTAATACATCATTGCTACCCAAGTAACAATAATAATTGGTGATTCAATTAAACCTTTCGTGAATAATGTTCCATGTAATATAATCCCTTTAACCTTATATTATAGATCAAACTCGAGGCATGTATAGTGTCATCCTCTTCAACGTTTAATCTCGGTTTCCTTGATCAATGAGTAGACTATTTAAACAAATCAATATTTGAGCATGGCCATGCATTTCATAGTCTCACTCAATCAAGAGGCCAATAATATCACTCCTAGAATTGGAGGGTTAAATCCTATATCTATCATTCATATTCCTCATACGATTCATAGCATACCCAATGTACACCTTTATCATTACCCGGTTAAAGGTAACTTTGAGTGTAATCAAAGTATATTAATTCTCGTATAGAAATATAATGATTTCAAGTCAGAGGATCATTACATCATTATCACAGTGAGATTTCTTATGACACTTATTAACATGTAGAATCTCACGGCGGGTCTTTCCAGTGTCATGTATTGATACATACACTTATGTTCTTGACTTTAGTATCACCATACCTATGACCAATGAGATGTGGTCATCCGTCAACAAACATACTAGTCTTATTGCATTATTATTGTCCTTAAATAATAATACTTGACTAGGGAATTTTAGGAATAAAATACTATTCATATAATCTCATTTTTAAGTCACATACTTAAAGATATATATTACGTATTAATATTCCAAGGACATTTATTATTCTTTCAATTTATGACGCAGTAAATAAAGACATAATAAATATTAATTAAATAATCACATAAAACATAATCCTTAATTGTTTTCAATAAAACATTAAAAGTATTGTCTCTAAGACACCAATACTAACAGCTGAGACATTCTTGAGCTTTAATTCCAGAGCATATTGAGATGTTTTAACAATAGTTTGAACAGATGCAGTGGTTTTGTTGACAGATTCTTTTAAATCACAAACTTTATTGTGAAGACCCTTGGTCAACATAGTAGTAGCTTTCAACACCGTCTTCATCTCTTCAGAGTTTATTTCATTGTCAGCCTTTTGGATAAGTTCATGAACATGAGGCCATGAAATTTCCCACTGGGAAATTTCCAAGCCATGTCCCAGATGGATTGTCTGTGAGAGTTGAGCAAATCTTCATTTGATGGCCCTACATTTGAGCTCAAATCCCTTTTGACACCTTCTGCATCTAGGGCAGCTTCAATTTCTCCCTTAAGAGTTTCAACTACCATGTAATCAGGATAATCCATCCTTAGTCTTTCATGTTCATCAAAAGAATCAACAGGCCATTTCTTTGTATTGTATCTCTGAGTATATGGAATAGACAGATCTGTAACTTCTTCATCCAAGAATATTGGCTCATCTGAGTTTGTGTCCTCCACATCAGAGTTTATAGCTTTATCAGAGATTGGTAAATCAGAGTTTGTGATGGCTGATAAACTCTGAGTACTTGCAAAATTAATAGAACATCCTAAATCACTCTTCTCTTTTAAAGTAATCTCATTACTTCTCACATCACAAATATCATAACTTTTAATAATTAGATTTTGCTCATTAGAAGTAACTAACTTCTTTCTCAATTCTATCTCTCTTTTTGCCAGATCCAGTGTCTGCCTCTCATTATTAATTCTATTTTTCACCCATTTTACCTCAGACTCGCTAGAAAGGCTCAACATACAATGTCCTACAAAAATAAGAGGTAGTTGAGAAAGGATATTTGCAGTCACATGAATAGGGGTACCCTTTTCAGGACTATCCATGGTCATCCCAGCAGTTAAAATAGGAAAGACAAAATATGAACTTATACTATCAGAGAATGCAAATTCTAAAGAAAAGTCTGAGTTTATACCTTGAGTGTTTGTTGATGTGGATGGTATCTCCATTGGCTGTGCAGAAAGTGATTGTACCATGATAGCATCAAAGATTGCCAATTAAATGGTCTCAGAGTTTTTCTCATCAGCATTAGCAACAACAGAATCTTCATTTAAAGTAGTAGTGCCTGCATCCAAACTTTGATTGGATGGTTCTTGTGGGGTAGGGGCCATAACAACTGCTTAAACCCTTTGAGTTGAAGGTTCTTGTGGGTTGTACCCCTGATTCCTGCTGGCTTCATCTGCTTTATTTGTGGGTGCTTCAACTCTTTGTGTTGAAGGTTCTTTTGTGCCTGGCCCAGAAATGACTGCTACCTCACTTTGAGAGGCAGGTTCTTGTGTGTCTTGGCCAAAAGATACTAGTTTTTTCTTCTTTCTAGAAAAAAGTTTAGAACTAGGAGAAGCTGGAATTGATTTTGACCTTTTTTCTTGCATCTCCTTCCTTACTTCTTCTGCCAGCTTCCTAACTCTTTCATAAGAAATTTCCTTAATAATCTGTTTTGGTATGGAAATAGGAGAATTAGATATGAGAACTGCAGCAGTTTCACCTTCAGCAAAATCACCAATAGTTACATTAATACCAACCAACTAAAGTTGTACCAACTCATCAGAGTTTATCAAGTCTTCATAGTTTATTAGATTCTCAGAGAGTATTGGCTCAGAGTTTAAGACTGCATCAGAGTTTATCAAATTTTGAGAGTTTACAACTTCATTAGTGTTTAAGGATAGAGGGTGAACAAAGATTACTGGATCAGAGATTAAAGCATCAGAAATTGCAGCCTTGACTAATCTTCTTTTCTTCTTTTTCATCTCAGGCATTTGATTTACTGTGAATTGCTTCATGTATGGAGCAAGAGGAATTTCTGAAGCCTTCTTGACAATCTTCTTTACTGGAAAAACCAGTCCTTCATCACTATCATCAGACTCAGTTGGTTCATCAATCAATTTTCTTTTCTTAGAAGAAGACTCCTTATTGACTTTCCCTTCCTTTTGCCTGTGCCTTGGTGTTGAGTAGTTTATTTTATAACTACAGTCTTTTGGGAGACTGTAGAGGTTGGCACTTGTGTTTGTAAAACAGTGTTTGGTTGGTGGCTTGGGGCTGAATCAGAGGGTGCTAAACTCTGATTCATAGTCACAGATAAGAAATCTCTCTCATACATGGTAGGCATTATCTGACGTAAGAGAAGCCTGATCCATGTGGGATAAAATAAGTTACAGAGTTTACCTGCAGATTCTTTCTTTGTATCTTTTCTAGCTAAATCAGCCAATATTCTCTTTTTCATGCAAAAACTAGCTAAACTCTGATCATTCTCAAGAGTTACATTATGCAATAAATAGCTAAAGATTAATTGTAAAAATCTAGGAAAATAAAAAGTATGTCCATCATCCTCTATTTTACTAGCTAATTGCCTAATTATTAAACAGGGAAAATTAAAATTAAAATTAAAATTATAGGATAGAGAATACCCAATTTGTTGAGATAACTGAGGGATGGCATCAAAGTTGGTGCATTTTCCTATGAAGGCCCTCGTAATGAAGTTGAAAAAGAAGCTCCATTTTCTTCATAAATGAGGCCTTGTCAAACTCCCAAGTTTTGGTAGGCTTCCTCCATAGCCTATTTCTCTGAAAAATTCTTTAATTTGTTTGTCCCTAACCAGATAATCATACACAACCACTTTTAGGTGTTATAGAATGAGTGCCATTGCATTTGAATGTGATGATAGGTTCCTCATCATCACTAGCATTATTGAACTTCGCAGTAGATTATATTCTTATCAAGGACTGAGCAGACAAGTTCATATGTTCATGTAGCATATACCCAATGTAGCTGTTTTATAAGAAATCCTGAATCACATGAAACTCCTGAGGTGAATCGGTTTTATTCAAAAGAGGGATATAATTATGTAAAGCATAATGTAACGCAGTATGTAATAGTGATAACGATAACTCAACTAAGAAATAAAGACATATAAATAATACTAATATGCAGCACAGGAATCCAGAAGGACTTGCAAACAGAAATCATACATACGTCACTGCAGAGCATTCAAGATGTAAAGTTTACTGAACAACAACGAGAAAAGTTCATTAATATGTTCAGGCCTCAACAACAAATAAGTGTTCAGTAGATTTCAGACTAAAGACAGTGCAATGATTAAAGTGTTGGGATTCGGGCACACACGCAGCGGAAAAACGCGAAAAATAAATACAAAAAAACGAATCCCAAACGTAGGATCCGTGTATAATAAGAGGATGATTATGGAGAATCATATGTGTACCTTATTAAAGCTTTCCTTATGATGATTATAGAGGTCCAGAAGCGATGAATCACAGCAGCCCTTCGTGAAGATCTGCTCTCTATCGGTATCCACACGAACGTCGTATCTTCTAACGATCACCGGAGTTAGGTACTAGCCTGTTTCTGCCTCTTTGTCTCTCTCTTTCTCTAG
>QRFB01001858.1:14395-38394 GCA_008931105.1 Oenanthe javanica | reverse complement strand
TTTTAGGAATAAAATACTATTCATATAATCTCATTTTTAAGTCACATACTTAAAGATATATATTACGTATTAATATTCCAAGGACATTTATTATTCTTTCAATTTATGATGCAGTAAATAAAGACATAATAAATATTAATTAAATATTAACATAAAACATAATCCTTAATTGTTTTCAATAAAACATTAAAAGTATTGTCTCTATGACACCAATACTAACATAAAGTACAGATGTCAAAGGGTTTTAGTGATCAGAAGCAATGAATCAGTCTAAATTTAATCAGCTGAAACAGAACAGAAGTCAAGGGAATTCAATTCAGTGTTAGTCGTTTGTGAACAGGCTAGTGTACTAAGCGTCAGCACAACAAGAAGAGAATTACCATGATGCATCAGAAGAAATTCAGTTGATCAAGCCAGAAGAATGAAAATAAGTTGTTAACTACTTCAAACATCTCAAGAATATGTTCAAGGGAAGTAATATCACTTTAGTTTTTCTTGCACACTGGAAACCATGTATGAGGTGCAAGAAAACTAACTCCCAAGTCCTCCATGTATTTTATGGCGCCTACACAGGGGATGTAGAGTGTAAGCGCAACAAAATGAATTGCCTTAGTGTAATGAACATCCTTAGCACTTGGTGGGGCCAACACAAGGCTCACAGTGTACTGACGCAACTAAATTCTATACAGGCGTAAGGAAATATGTGAAACATTCTAAGGCAACTCTCAACAAGCAGAAAAGGCTAAGGGAAGGTGTTGGTGGCGCCTCTACAAAGCAAGTGGTGTAGTGTCGCAACATAATGAAGTTTTGGCGCAACAAAAGAGAAACAAAGGAGATACTAAACTTGTGGAATGTGTCTAAGTATTTAGTGGCGCCTATACAGGGAATCCACTATATAGGCGCAACCAAACTTTCTACTTGGCGCAACAAAAATATACAGGCACAAAAAACCTGTTAGTGGCGCCTGCACACCATCAACATTCTACAAGGTGCAACAACGGACTTATATTGTTGGAAATCAATTTCCAAAAAGACTATAGATTAAATATGGGTAAAATCAATATGAAAAAAGAGGGGAATTCATTCATCTTCAACAAGAGAGATACAAACGGGAGCACCATTAAAGCTTAACATTTATTTCACCCAACTATATTTCTATTGTAACATTGATTGAATCCATTGAAGCTAAGCATTTGATTAGAAGTGTAGCACCTCAAGGATTTAATAATACATTGTTATTTTCCCGAATCTTTGTGTTTCATTATCTGTCATTTTAATATCTAAAGAACACAAACACTTAATCCACAATATAACGAAAAATCTACCACATCATATTCAACCCCCCCTTCTGTGATGATTTTGGACCTAATAATTGGTATCAGAGCATGTTGATTGAAGTTATAAATCAAGATCCAAAAATAGTTTTTCGAAAAAGTGCATTTTTAAATCTAGAAAAATTTATATTGAAATTTCTTTATTATTAAAGAAAATTCAATTTCAAAATTTTCAAAGATTTTAAGTTCATTAATTTTAAGAAGACTATTAATCTTCAAGAATTCGAATTAAAATTTTATTTATCAAAATTTAATTTTTATTCAAATTGATTTTAATTTTTAAGAAATTAATTATTTCTTGAGATTTAAAATTCTTCACAACCATGAGTACCCAAAAACTTAGTAGCATCAAAATCCCAGCCTTTGATAAAAATAAATACATTTTATGGAAGAAGAAGATGTCCACTTTCATTAAATCAGCTAATTCTCAATACATGGGAATTTTGGAAAATGGACCCTATGTACCTCAGAAGTTGACACCTAAAACTTTAAAATCCCGAATTATTCGCTTAAATGAAATTCTCCAAAAATCTAATGAATCGTTATAACTTCTCAATATCTAACAACTTACAATCCATAAATAAAAGTTACAACTTAACTATACAAATTCAAATCTAAATATAAAATTTACAACTCCTCAAAGTCAGCAACTCGCACTCTTCCCATTAATTAGCCCACCTAACCTGCCGGGGGATATCAAAAAAACATAGACTGGCAGTGAGCGAAAAGCTCATATACAGATATAAAATTATGCAAAGAGTACACGGGTTAGAACAATGATAATATAAACAAATAAAATATCTGAATAAAGAATGATGAAACAAACTGAAAGAGACAAAACATACGGGTCATACTTAACTCGCGATATAAACAAATAAAAAGATACGATAGATACTTATCTTACAATCACAACGTACATACTTTTTAATCCTAAATATTCTTACTCTTACTCATACACTTACTAGTCATATATTATAATGATCAAATACTGAAATACAAATTTACTTACCGATATGGGAGACAATCTTACACTTACAGGATGTCCTACATTTCGGTTCTCCAGAATATGTAGTCATCAAAACTTACAGGGGCTTGCATAGAACAAATCAAATGCTACCCAAAATCTTACAAGGGCTTGCACGGTACAAAACACAATGCTACCCAAATGGCCAAACAAATATACACAATAGTCATGACTCTACGTGTCCCATAACTCCGGCGACACGCCCATATAATTTAAATACCCCGTATAGGTGGTGCCAAAGTATGAGATTATCCACTCATGATGGAGGTCTTACAAAATGTCCCAAATAAATCATATAAGTCAAAAAGACCGAAATATCATGCTCAAAATATCACACACGCCAAATATCACAGATTATTACAAATAAAATCAGACCTGACCAATTCCAAAGAGAGCCAATTAACTCTATAAAGATGAACTTTAATGTCAAATCATACACGAAACTTGTAGACAATTCCGAGACCTTTCCAGAATGGTAAGAGTCGTCAAAAATGGATAAGTAATGAATGCAGAAACTAAACAAAAATGAGCTGTTAGAACAGAATCAGCACCTGATCACAGTAGTATTTTAAGATTTAAGAACTCAGGATCATAGAATTTGACAGCGGAAAGACCTTTTTAGAATGACATTACACATGAATATTGAATAAATATTCAATTTATTATGAATTTCTGAAGTTACAGCAGAACAATTTTAATAATCAACCAGATTATGCAAACGACATATTTTAATATACTTACGAACCGAATTTCAGAAAACTTCAAGAACGAAAGTTGTAGATAATTGAAATACCTTTCTAGGTAGTATAATATCACAGAAATCAGATAAAGAATGAATGAGATACGAATTTTATAAGAATCTAAATGAATACAAACTATACACAATATACATACGAATTGAATAACAAAACGAGAACAAAGAGAGTGTTACGAATACAAAGAGAGTGTAACGAAAATATCCGTACCTTAAACCTCCAAATACATGAATGATCTTCTATAAACATATAGATGTCCCCATCACACGAATCCTAATTTGATACAATAACCTATCTTTTCAAGATTTTTCTTCTTCTCTTTCTCAATCTTCTCCCTCTCCTTCTCTTTTTCTTTCTCTTCTATCTTCTCTACGGCTTCCCAACTTTTCTTACATAACTTACAAAACCCTAACCCTTTTTCTTTTTCTTTCTATTCTATTTCTTTTTTTTTTCTATTTTCTTCTCTTAACCAATAATCTCTAAATAATATCTTAATTATGATATATATATATATATTCATATATATATATTCATATTCAAATAATAATATTAGTAATAATTCACTAATATTATTCTTAATATTAAATTAAATAGCTTAATATATTATTAAAAAATTACGGGATGTTACAGAAATAGTCTCAGATGACGGCGAATGGATTCCTCAAGGATTTATCCCAAAGGAGCCTTTAGAGTACACTGACACTGACAAAGATCGAGTTGCATGGGATAATCATCTTCAATGTATCCTAATGGATTCACTGGATACTACAATGTGGAATCAAGTGATTAATTGCACTAGTGCCAAACAAATGTGGGATACGATTGATCTGCTAATGGAAAGTACAGTAGAAGTGAAGGAGAACAGGCTGGATATTCTTACATCCCAGTATGAAGCGTTCAAGTCACTACCAGGAGAAAGTATCACTCAAGTCTTTGAAAGATACAACAAATTATTGAATGACTTATCACTGCATGGGAAGGCCTATTCACATAGGGAGATCAACAGGAAATTCATGTTGACACTACCAACACACCTGGAACACAAAATCTCTGCCTTCAGAGAGAGGAGTGACATAATTGACATGTCCATTGAAATTCTATATGGGAAGCTCAAGACTCATGAAATGGATCAAGAGCAGAGACATATCATTTATGGGTCAGGTATAGCAGACAGTAAGAATACAACACTGTTAAAGACTACAGCACTTGTAGCCAAGGATTTTGCTGTTATAGAGACCAACTTAGAAAAGCCTGTTGTTGAGAAAGAAGAGATTCTAGAAGCTAAAATTTTAGAGAATGCTCAAGCAGGTGATGAAGATGACTTCTACTTAATGGAAGAACTTGAACAATTGGAAAACAAGACAATGGCCTATATGGCAGGAAAGTTCAAGAACCTTAGATTTAGGAGAAACCCTAAGTACAAATTCAAGAGTAACTCAAGTAACAGTGGTTCCAGTTTCAAAAATAGCAACCGAGGTGGTTCATCTTCAGGGTCTTACAATAAAGAAGGTTATAAGACAGGGATGGTAGACCGCAGTAAGTTCAAGTGCTATAACTGTGATGAACCCGGGCATTTTGCTACAGAATGCCGGAAGCCTAAGCAAGGAAAAGAAAGAAAGGAGTCGTATGACGAACTTAAGCAAAAGTATGATGCACTGGTAAAGAAGCATCAGGGCAGAGCTTATATAGCCGAGGGAAAGAGCTGGGATGACTCAGACAATGATGAAGAGGAGACATATGGAAATGTTGCACTAATGGCAGACTCTTCAGAGGCATCACCTCAGTCATCCAAGGTATCATTTCTTTCCACAGTTGATATGTCTAATTCTGATTATAAGAAAACTGTAGAAGATCTTAGTGTAGAAATGTTTAACATTCACACAAGCATGCTAGCATCTGAAGAAGAAAATGCTAAACTAGTTCTAAAGAATAAAATGCTAGAAGCTAGAAATGAAGAACTAGGAGCTTGCAAGTGTTAACTTAGAAGATCTGAAACAGAAGATAAAATATCTACAGAATAGAGACAAATGCAACCAGGAAGTAGAAACTGTGCTTAGGTATAAAATTTCTGAGTTAGAGTTAAAACTTCAGGCTTATAAGAAATCTGTTAATCTTGTTAAGGAGGCAATAGATAAACAAGTCATAGGTCAGAAAATAGGAATATGATTTGACTATGATAAAAAGGAAGGAAAGAGACATGTGGAATCAATTGTTGAGGAAAGTCCTGTGAAGCAAGATATTCCACATGTGTTAAAAAATGTTGCTAAGCCCCTAGATGAAGAACACATTTTAATGAAAGAAGAAATTCTTGCTGAGGATCAAAAGAAAGAGGAAGTAAGTAAAAATTAGTTGCCTAAGAAATCTGTAAAAATTATAGAACCTAAGGAACAGATTAAAAGTAATTTAGGCAACAAGAATGAAAAAATGAAAGCTAACAGAAATGGGAAGATAGTTGTTAACAAGAAAAATGATTATGCATATTCTCCCAAAGCAATTAGGAAAGTTTGTAATGATTGTAATTCTACTGGTCATCTTACACATGCATGCAAAAAGATAAAAGTAGTAAAAGAAGAAACTCCTAATGTGCTTGCCATGCCTGCCATGTCTATCCCTCATCAACTATGTGGTAAAGTAGGATGGATGCCATGTGCTTTCAACATCATGTCTACATATATAAACTTAATGAATACATCATCTAGTACTTGCATAAATACAGATGTGAACATGAATAAAAAGCATGTTAGGGCAAAGATTGCTAGTCCTCCTAAGTCTAGGAAGGAAGCTCCTGTCCCTAAGCTTAAAGACACTCTTGTCAAGGCTAAACCAAAGGGCAAGGGCACAGTCAATGAGAAAGACAAGGACCAGAAAATTTCTACAGCTAAATATGTTTACTTATCTAAGCCTCTTGGACCCAATCAAATTTGGGTGCCAAAGAAGAAGTAATCAATCTATGGTTGCAGGGCATATCAAAGAACAAGCGTGTCATGTGGATTCTCGACAGCGGCTGTTCAAGGCATATGACTGGTGAGAGGGCCATGCTATCAGATGTGATTGAGAAAGCTGACCTGATAGTGACCTTTGGAGATAACAACAAGGGATTCATAATGGGATATGGCAATCTGGAAATTGGAAATGTTATCATAGAAAATATATCTCTTATGGATGGATTAAAGCACAACCTTCTAAGTATCAGTCAGTTCACTAACAAGGGCTTTAAAGTAACATTTGAAAAAGAAAGATGTGCAATCCAAAATAGGAAAGATGCGAAGCATGCTCTTCAAGGAGTGAGAAAGGGGAATCTTTTTGTAGCTGACTTATTCTCTGCAAGCAAAGGCGAAGCTCAATGTTTCTACAACAAAGATTCAATAGAGGACAGTTGGTTATGGTACGAGAAACTTTCACACCTAAACTTTAAAGCAATGAACTCTTTAGTCAAGAGGGAATTGGTTAGAGGCTTACCTGAGATGGAATACTGTCAAAAAAGTTTGTGTGAAGCATGTGAAAAAGGGAACTCAAAGAAAGCATCTCACCGAAGCAAAGATTCTTCAGATATTACTGAACCACTGTAACTTTTGCATATGGACTTATTTGGTCCAGTCAATGTCATATCTATCTCAAGGAAAAGATATACGCTAGTAATTGTAGATGACTACTCTAAGTACACGTGGGTGTTGTTTCTAGCCTCGAAGGATAAATCCCCTCAAACAATCATTGATCACATAAAGATGATAGAGGTAGATGCTGGTTTGCATGTCAGAAAAATTAGGTTTGACAATGGAACATAATTCAGCAAAAACACATAGATCTGAAATTTTAATCGAACATTTCTAAGGCCAAATATTGTCTAATTTTTGATCTAAAACCATATTTGTGAAACCCACAATCATTCCTTTAATTTGCAAGTGGTCCCATTAAATTTGGTTAAGGTTCTAAAAATTCTCAATTTTACAAAGCTCGAACAATTTTGTTAGGGTTTGTTAATTTTAAAATTGATTAAATTTTTTAATAAATTTAAAAGTATGCTTAAAATTACTAGGAGATAATCATATAATTATTTCACGAAAATCCAAGTAATTTTTAAATATTAGGATTTGGTTCGAAATTTACTAAAATTTTACGATATTAATTAGTAATTTTAATTCGTAAAAATTATCTCTCAATTTATTAAAATGGCAGGTAATTTTGAGATAAAAAAAACTAATTATTTATCTATTTTAGTAAATGATTGGACTGAAGTAGGAGACTTAGGTAACTGGGCTCGATTTTTAAATGAACATTTTATAGTCTTGTACGCACTAACGACTTCTGTTCCTTTTAATAGAAATTTGTTAAGACAGGTATATAGGTCTGCACTGGACACATCTTCAGATGGTATCTCAGCCTTTACTTGCAAGATTCAGAAAAAGAAGGTGTGAATCAATGAGAACGACATCAATCGAGCACTTCATCTGCCTTCTGAAGATTTTGAAGAAGAATCATCACAGGTAGATCTGGACAATTTCTTCATGTTCCTGCACTGCACCAGAATGAACAATAATCTTCCAAAGAAGATGTACAAGAATTACCTACCCAAGGAGTGGAACTTATTTTTCAACATCTTGTCTCACTGCTTTGCACCAAAGATAGTGGATTCCATGAGATTACTCAGTTTAACAAGGTAATTGGCTTTGCAGTGGCTTCTGGGTCCAGGATAAATTTTGGAAAATTAATCATGGCAGAGATTCTAAAGAACAAGGCAAAAATGGAGAACTTTTGTCTGTATCCAAGATTTCTGCAGCTGGTACTGAATCAAGTTCTGACTGCTGATCAACTCCAATCTTTTCAGAACAGTGAGTTGGAAGAGTCACCCTCACTCCAGTTCAAGACAATTCTGTTGCTACAGAATGAGGCTGACTATCCCAACAGGTATACTCCTGCTCTGATGACTGATCCTATAAGAAATTTCTTTGATCTTCTCCGATAGGTTGATGAAGAAGATGCAGAAGAAGAAGAAGAAGCAATCTCTTAAGGGGATCATGTATCTGAAACTGATGAATCAGCAAATAAAAGTTCAGAAGAACAATCATCTCAAAGGGAGACTGAAGCTGACACATCAGTTGATTCAGGAAGCTAAGAAGCAACTAAAACAGAAGAATCAGAAACTGAAAAAGAAGATGAGTTAATGGTTGAAGCTGGCTCAGACAATGCTCAAGAACCTGATCTTGGACAAGATCTAACAAAGGATGTAGCTGTTGAAGACACTATGGAGGAGACTCAAAACAGAGATGTGTACATACCTGACCATTTTGGTGAACACATGGAAGAAGGTACACTTCTGGATTTTGACTTTTCTGCGTTTCTATTTGACGAATTTGTCACCATATCTACTACTGTGCCTCAAACGACAATGCACACACAAGAGCCCTCAGTGGTCTTCGAAGCTGGCAATGAACTTGGTCAAAACCAACAAGTTCTAACCACTGCCAGAGAACAACAAAAACTCCCTTCATCTCCCAAAACAACAAAAAGATCCATTGATTTAGATGATAGGGAGTCCCTACCGAATCAAGAAATTATTGAAATATCCCCTACAGCTCTGCCCTCTCGAAAATGACATAAAATGAATTTTAAACCCAGGGCAACTGTGTTCTAGGAACCTGATTCTCCAATCTCTGACAACATTATTTTTCTTCGTAACCTCAATTCTGACATTGATAAAATCCTGAAAGGTACGGGAACAGAAATTGAAACATTTTCCGCTACTTCAGTAGCTAGTACTGTTTTGGTTGATCCAATTCAAAACCTGTCTTCACAGATAGTAGGGGCATTACTGACTCTCACGAGCCGCTCATTACATTGTCAAATGTGGTGACCCCCCTGGAGTTAAAATCTCCAGATCCTATTCAGGATGTTTTCCCTCCCTATATGGGTGAAGTGGAAAGGTAACTCTCCCATAGAAGGGAAGAGGCTCCACTCAAGGAGTAGCTATGTCAACAACATCACCACTACAAGTGGAAGTGCCTCCACAGGCATCGCGGGGCACCACAGGCTCTCATTTGTCAATCACTAGAAGGTCAGGTGGAGGGACAACACACCCATAGAAAGGATGTGGACTCTATTAATAGAGTATCTGCTACTTCGGTAGTAGAACCTGTTCAGGGTGTCTCTGAGCAGGTAATGCCTTCATTGGCTTTAACTGACATCACGGATTCTACAAACTTGCCTATCATTACAGAATCCACAGTGGTGATCACACTGGGTCTCAACCCCACAGTTCCTGAAAAAGGAGTTCTCCCCACCCAAAGTGGTCCAGCGGAGAGGCAACCTACCTATAAAAGGGATAAGGATTTTAATGCAGGTACATAAGATCTCCGTGCTATTATGGAAATGAGTGAAACACTTAACCTTAATGATCTTGTGTTCCCTGACCCTGATCTTCCGAGTGTGAGTGTTGAGGGTCGTGCTCAAACAGAAATAGTGAGGAGTGAGACACCCACTAACAAAATAAACACCCCACACATTGCATACACTGCATATGGCAAATGATTCTAAATTTGGAGGCCCAAGTAACTGAAATTCACTATTCATTGATAAAGATCTTGGAGGTGCAGGAGCAGTAGAGAGCAGAAATGAAAGAAATCAAAGATTTGGTCAAACAACTTATGGCTCAGAAAGTTCCTGTTTCCAATCAATCAACTTCGACAACTCAGATTACTCCGATAGGAATGGAGAATAACCCAACTGAGGGGGAGAGAAGACAAGAACAAGAAAAAGTAGTTGAAGCTAAAATGATCTTGGAGTATACAGCTCAGGGGGAGACAGATTTCTTTTACAGGCCTAGAGCGAGGCAAATTGATGAAGGAGAAATTATTGAACCCTATGTGTCAATGGTGATTCCAACAGAGACGGAAATAGAAGAAACTGCAAAAGCTGTTGGAATAGATGTTAAGGAGGAGTTTGCAGAAGAACATGCCTTCGATAATGACTATCTTCTAGTTGGTGTAGATGATGTTGTTACTCAAGGTATAGATCAAGCTCAAGAATTGATGAAAAGAAAATGGAAGAGAGTACAACACGCAATAGAAAGGAGAAATAGAATCAAGGACATAGAAGCTAAAGTTGGTCCTGATTGGGATGAAGCAAGGAATCTGCTCAAGAAGAAAGAGTTATCTCTTACTCAGAAGAAAGACAGAGAAGTCCTTGATCTCTTCATAACCATGAGGGAAAGATTTGAAGATGTTCATGAATTCTATGATATGCTATCAGAAGAGATTACAAGCATTTTAGTAAGTGCATCCAAGTATGGGTGGAAAATGTTCATAAATTCTACAACACTGGGGTCAAAGGTTTTGTCGACAAAGAGTTTTGAAAAGATGAATATTGTGGAACTGTATGTGCTGAAGAAGAAAGTCATCTTTGGTGGGCATAAAACAAATGAGATACTGAGAGATATGATTGAGAAGAAAATTATAGACATCGGTGTCGAAGCATTTGAGAAGCCTCCGGTGGTCAAGTACTACAAAGCAACAACATTTCATAACCTAACTTTGTCTGATGAATGTCTGAACTCAAGTCATGCAATGTTCATGCAGTATGTAGAAGGGGGACTCAGAAGCAAGAAGAATAGAATAGACAAAGATCTAAAGGCTGCTGAGTTGATCTACGCATTCAGGCTGAACAGAGCAATTAAAACTTCAGGTAGATATCTAATGGAAACAACCAGATATTACCAAGATCCAGTGTATGTAAGAAGAGAGGATGACACTGAAATACTTGAAGCTATAAGAGATTCTGAACCTTGTATTCAGACGGAGCCGAATGGAACAAAATACTTCCTTTTCAAGAAGAACAGAATGGATAAAAGAAAAGAGCTATCAACACTGAGGAGAAACAATTATGAAATTATCTGAAAAGTCCTTTCAAGGGTAAAGAGATCCACTGTCAAGTCAGACAAAAAGGCTTTGAAGATGATTGAAGATGTTCTAGTGGAGAAGCTAGCAGAAGAGTCGATGCATGACACTGACAGAGTTAAAGGCTTTCCAAAAAGGATAACAGTTTTCGTGTTTTCAAAGAGAATCTCTGGCCTTCGAGTCAATTTCCAAGACTAACTCAACTGCTTTTCTCACTGAAATTTTGAAGAAGCTAGAAGAACCACCTCCAGTCAATAATCTTGAAGTAGAAGCTAGAGATATAGTGAAGGCAAGGTTGGAGCAGAAGGAAGAAGAGCAAAGAAAGCATTACTCCGAGACAAGATCTAAGCACAAGCAAGACTGAGTACAAAAAAGCAGAAGATCATAGAATTATATGTTCATGCTAGAGGAACAATCTTCTATTATACACAAGAAATCTGGAAATGTAAAATCTAATCGAGAATGTAATTAATATTATTTTCTGTCTTTCTGCACTTTACTTTTTCTTATAAGTATCAATTGAGTTATCCTCTCACAGGATTTGCTTGTCGAACTCTAACAAACAAATAAGGGAGATTGTAAAGCATCATGTAATGTAGTATGTAATAGTGATAATGATAACTCAACTAAGAAACAAAGACAGATAAATAATACTAATATGCAGCACATGAATCCAGAAGGACATGCAAACATAAATCATACATACATCACTGCAGAGCATTCAAGATCTAAAGTTTACTGAACAACAGCGAGAGAAGTTCATTAATATGTTCAGGCCTCAATAACAAATAAGTGTTCAGTAGATTTCAGACTAAAGACAGTGCAATGATTAAAGTATAGATGTCAAAGGGTTTCAGTGATCAGAAGCAATTAATCAGCCAAAGTTAATCAGCTGAAATAGAACAGAAGTCAAGGGAATTCAATTCAGTGTTATTCGTTTGTGAACTAGACCAGTGCACTAAGCGTCAGCACAGCAAGAAGCGAATTACCTTGATGCATTAGAAGAAATTCAGTTGATCAAGCTTGAAGAATGAAAATAAGTTGGTAACTACTTCAAGCATCTTAAGAATATGTTCAAGGGAAGTAATATCACTTTAGTTGTTCTTGCACACTTGAAACGATGTATAAGGCGCAAGAAAACTAACTCCCAATTCCTCCATGTATTTTGTGGTGCCTATACAGGGGATGTAGAGTGTAGGCGTAACAAAATGAATTGCCTTAGTGTTATGAACATCCTTAGCACTTGGTGGTGCCTACACAAGGCTCACAGTGTACAGGCGCAACTAAATTCTACACAGGCACAAGGAAATTTGTGAAACATTCTAAGGCATCTCTCAACAAGCAGAAAAGGCTAAGGAAAGGTATTGGTGGTGCCTCTACAAGGCAAGTGGTGTAGTGGCGCAACATAATGAAGTTATGGCGCAACAAAAGAGAAACAAAGGTGCAACTAAACTTGTGGAATGTGTCTAAGTATTTAGTGGTGCCTATACAGGGAATCAACTGTATAGGCGCAACCAAACTTTCTACTTGGGGCAACAAAAAGCTTCTAAGGGCGCAACAAACCTGTTAGTGGCGCCTGCACACGATCAACACTCTACAAGGCGCAACAAAGGACTTACATTGTTGGAAATCAATTTCCAAAAAGACTATCGATTAAATATGGGTAAAATCAATCTGAAAAAAGAGGGGAATTCATTCATCTTCAATAAAAGAGATACAGACGGGAACACCATTAAAGCTTAACATTTCTTTCACCCAACTGTATTTCTATTGTATCATTGATTGAACCCATTGAAGCTGATCATTTGATTAGAAGTGTAGCACCTTAAGTATTTAATAATACATTGTTATTTCCCCGAATCTTTGTGTTTCATTATCTTCCATTTTAATATCTAAAAAACACAAATACTTAATCCGTAATATAACGAAAAATCTACCACATCATATTAAACCCCCCCATCTATGATGATTTTGGACCTAACAAATTCGTTGCAGCAAATGTGTAATTTTGGAAAGTTAGACGTTTGGATGCCATTGTAATACAGAGATTAACAGTTTTAAGAAATTAGGGGTTATATGAAATGAGAGAGAAATAAGAGATGTAGATGAATAATTCAAAGTGAAAATAAGAATTAAACCATTCCCTCTCATTTGCATATACTCTATAGTGGGACACATGGTAATTTCTAAGTGGTAGACTAATGAGTGGTGCAATTCTTAAAATACAGCATGTATGTGTGTATCCGTGTCTAAAAGTGAATCATCTTTCATGAGATACATGCGCTCTAATGATTAGTCCAATCAGAGAATAATAATTATGATGTCACAAAATGAAATATGATGTCATAAGTAAAATCTCAGTGTTTAGCATGTAATCAGAGTTTAGAGCAATCAGAGTTTAACATATGAAATATAGATAAGAGTTTATAATAATCAGAGTTTGCTTTGACTGTCAGAGTTTACTACATACTCTGACATAGTATACCATAAACACTGATAGCTTGTATTCAGAGATTAGATGTTCCAATGATCAGAGTTTATTCTATTTTCCATCAGAGTTTACCACATTCTCTGACAGAGTTTATCATATACTCTAATTGTCTGATACTTGCCATCTGGAGTTGAGCCACTTGTCACCATCCCTAATTCAGAAACCAATATTGTAAATGTTGCTTTACACAAGGGCTTGGTGAATATGTCTGCTAATTGTTAATCTGAGGGAACAAAATGGATTTTAATTGTTCCATCCATGACATGTTCCTTTATGAAGTGATATCTGATACTGATGTGCTTTATTAGATAATATTGAACTGGATTTCGTGTCATTGCAATAGCACTTTGATTATCACAGTAAATTGGAATTTTTGAAAAGTTCAACCCATAATCTAACAGTTAATTTTTCATCCATAAGATTTGTGCACATCAACTTTTTGAAGCTATATATTCAGCCTCTGTTGTTGATGTTGAGATCGATTTCTGTTTCTTACTGAACCATGAGACAATTCTTCCACCTAAAAATTGATAACTGCCACTTATGCTTTTCCTATCAATTTTGCATCCTGCAAAGTCAGCATTTGAATAGCCTATTAATTTAAAGTCGGACTCTCTAGGATACCATAAGCCAAGATTGATAGTGCCCTTGAGATATCTGAAAATTCTTTTAACAGCAATCAAATGAGGTTCCCTTGGATTTACTTGAAATCTATCACATAGACATGTGGCAAACATGATGTCTTGTCTACTTGCTGTCAAATAGAGAAGTGATCAAATCATTCCTCTGTATGATGTAATATCTACAAGTTCTCCAGTGACTTGATCAAGTTTGGTTGCAGTAGCCATTAGAGTTATAGAAGATGCAGAGTCTTGCATTTAAAACTTAGTGAGTAGATTCTTTTTATATTTAGACTGATTTATGAAAATACCTTCCTCAGTCTGTTTCACTTGTAACCCTAGAAAATAACTCAATTCTCCCATTATTCTCATTTGATACCTAGACAACATTAGCTTTAAAAATCTTTTACAGAGTTTCTCATTAGTGGAACCAAATATAATATCATCAACATGTATTTAAAATAATAATAAATTCTTACCTTGAGTTCTATAAAACAAGGTTTTATCAATTGTACCTCTTATAAAACCACTTTCAAGTAAAAATTGAGCCAGAGTTTTATACCAGGCTCTTGGTACTTGCTTGAGTCCATATAAGGCCTTATCCAGTATGTAGACATAATTTGGATATTTTGGATTGACAAAGCCAGGTGGTTGTTCAACATAAACTTCTTCTTCAAGTTCTCCATTTAAAAATGCACTTTTAACATTCATCTGGTAGACCTTGAATTTCTTGTGTGCAGCATAAGCAAGAAAGATTCTGATTGCTTCAAGTTAGCTACAGGTGCAAAGGTTTCATCATAATCAATACCTTCCTGTTGAAAATAGCCTTTGGCAACTAGTCTTGCTTTGTTTCTTGTAATGATTCCATCAGAGTCTGTCTTGTTTTCAAAAATCCACTTTGTGCCAACAATTGATCTATTCTTTGGCCTTGGAACTAGGGTCCAAACTTCATTTCTCTCAAACTCATTTAATTCTTCTTGTATTGCAGTAACCCAATATGCATCCTTCAAAGCATCTTCAACCTTCTTTTGTTCTATCTGAGAAAGAAAACTATGAAATAAACATTCATTCTGAGTAGGTTTTCTTGTCTATACTCCACTTTCTAGATCACCAATAATTAAGTCAGGTGTGTGATCTTTGGTCCATTTTCTTGGATGTGGAAAATTTCTTCAACTAAATGATCCCCTATGATTTGTGCCTTCATAGAATGATTCTTCTGTAAATGTTGATCCTCCTCCTGAAGTTGTGCTTCCATCAGTGTTCGAATTATCAGACTTTGAGTGATTAGTGTTTATGGTTTCAGAGTTTGATTGGTCAAATTTTAGGGTTTCAGAGTTTGTGTTAGTCATACTTTGGTCATACTCTGATATTTCAATAATTGAGGTTCGTTCTCCAATATTAGTAATTGAACGATGTTGTCCCCCCTCAATATATGCAGAATCTTCAATTTCTATTTCAATTATTTCTGAATCAGAGTTTAAGGGATCAGAGTTTAACTCACCAGAGTTTGGTTCAACAGAGTTTATCTCATTAGAGTTAGTTTAACAGAGTTTGTCTTAACAGAGTTTAATCTTCAGAGTTTGTGTTCTGCAATTCACTTTCAAAACTCAGAGTTTCCTGAGCATCTTCATCATGTAGCCCTGCTATCTTTCCTTCATCAAAGGAGACATTAATAGATTCCATGACTGCCATGGTCCTTAAATTAAACACTTTGAATGCCCCTGAAGAGGTTTTAGAAGTTGTTGCATAACCAACAAAAATTTCTTCATCTGCTTTGAGTTCAAACTTCTTCAATTGTTCCGAATGTGTTTTGAGAATAAAACACTTGCTTCCAAAGATGTGAAAATATTTAACATTTGGAATTCTTCTCTTCAAAGTTTCATATGTAGTCATTCCATGCTTATTTATCAAAGTACAATTCTGAGTAATGCATGCAGTATTCACAGCTTTTGCCCAAAAATAAGTAGTAGCCTTGCTTCTTCTAGCATTGCTCTGGAAGTTTCAATTAAAGTTTTGTTCTTTCTTTCAACTACACCATTTTGCTAAGGTGTGATAGGTGCTGAGAATTGTTGAATAATTCCTTTTAATGAGCAGAATTCCTCCGTTGCAGAGTTCTTAAACTCTGTTCCATTGTCACTCCTTAAATTCTTTACCTTGTGTGCTGATCCATTTTTAATCATTGCAATATGATCAAAAATTATCTATGCAGTTTCATCCTTTTTATGCAAAAAGTACACGGAGGTAAATCTAGTGTAATAATAAACTATCACTAGAGCATATTTCTTCTTTTCAATGGACATAATGTTGACAGGACCAGATAAATCAAGATGCAATAGATGAAAATGTTGATTAATAGAATTTTCAATTTTTTTCTTTGTTCCAATTCCAAAGATGATGCCTTTCCAAGTAAACAAGTTAAGGGACCATTAGAATTTTCATCCAAGCTAGCTTCAAATAAGTTGTTATGTATGTGACCAATAAGAACTATTTTGCCATCCTACTTACTTTTCACTTCACAATGAGTTCCATGAAATTCCACAGAATAACCTTTGTTTGTCATTTGACTCATACTTAACAGATTGTCATATCCCAGTGTTCTTCCTATGTTGCCATCTCCATAAGATACTATTGGGTCAGCCTTCTCCTCAAACTCTGAAAGTAGGGATTTATTTTCAGTCATATGTGCAGAACATCCACTATCAATTATTAAGATGTTTTTCCTATTTCCCTGCAATCAATTAATTCAAATTAATTAATAGATTTGGGAACCCAAACAAGTTTGGGTCCTTTCTTTTGAAACTTGTTAACTCTTGTAGCAAAAGTATTTTTATCATATTTTATGTTAATAGAGTTTGCATTATCAGAATTTGCATTTTCAGAGTTTATACTTTCAGAGTTTACTTTTCTTTTATTAGATTTTATCATATAAATTTGTTTGATAGAATGTTTTGGAGATTTATTTAGCTGAGGCAATGGTTCAGAATAATTGTAATATAAACTATGATATTATTTGCATGTATAAATTGAATGACATAAACTACCACGGTGAAAACATGGATTTTGTGGTCTATATCTAGTTTGTTTTCTAGGTCCTACTACACCAAGAACCCGAGCATACAAATGAAAGTCTATTCTGAATATTTGAAGCTTGACATCTTGTCAGAGTTATATTCATATATTGATGATGAAACTGA
Organism: Oenanthe javanica; assembly: GCA_008931105.1. Classification (NCBI taxonomy): domain Eukaryota; kingdom Viridiplantae; phylum Streptophyta; class Magnoliopsida; order Apiales; family Apiaceae; genus Oenanthe; species Oenanthe javanica. The sequence continues at coordinate 21,087 of QRFB01001858.1, read as the reverse complement.
GGTTGCAAAAGTAATCAATGTTAATGATGATGATTCAGATCCTAGTAGTGGAAATGGTAGTAAATCTACAACACTCATGAACTTTAACAGAATCCACTCAACAAGGTGAAGGATCTTCAACACATCCTAGCAGCAACTCAGGGGGAGTAAATAAAAGAAGGATCTACTAGTCATACTCAACATAATGAAGATCAACGGAACATATTAAGAACATATTTGCCGAGGCAAAGGATTTGGAGTCAAAGTCATTCCTGGAGTCTAGTTCTTAGTGATCCGGATACTAGAGTAAAGACTAGAAGTGTTATGCAAATTAAATGGTTATTCTTCAAGAAGGAACAATTGTTAAACATTTGGTATCCTGAAAAAGATTGAAGAAGCACTGATTGATCCAGATTGGGTGATTGCACATGAAAGATGATCTAAATAAGTTCGAAGGCAGAATTTATTGAATCTGGAACCCAGGCCACAAGACAAAGTTGTAATTGGTACTGTAAGGGTTTTCAGAGACTGGATGATTTTTGGCATTGTTATGAGGGACAAAGCCAAACTGGTTGCTACAGAAGGTATCGACGATGATGGAAACAGAATCTTCGGGACTTTCAAGATCTAACTAAAGCACCAGAGACGAGACTTGATACTATTAAGGCTGAACAAGTTGATGTACAACAACTCCTGGACTTTGAATTTTCATATCCACCAGAATTTGTATATCATTCTTTTCACAAAGCTCTCTATGACGAAGGTAAGAGATCAAGCAATCGTCAAGGACATGGTATGACACTCTAACTGCTAATTACTTGAATATGATTTTATATTAGAGTCGTTATACACATATCTCTCTAGAATACAAGGCACACACACATAATGTTTAGTGCAAGTATACCATGATTATATTATATGTGGGTCTACTGTGCATAAAGACCATATATTTTATTCTCAATATGCATATATGAAAGTTTCCACATGGATTCTAGAGAATCTAATCTTATAACTATGATATGAACTATTAGATATTTTAAGGGATTACCAACTCTTAAAATAAGGTACCCTAAAGATACTAGGTTTAACCTAATTGGCTATATTGATATAGATAATGCAGGTTAAAAGAAAGACAAGGAAGTAATTACTAGAAGCTATCAAACTCCATCAAATCTGCTGATAATCTCTTCACCACTTACGGAACAAGTGCATGGACACTATGTATCATTTATATCGAGAGTAGTCCTTAGTAGAATAACTTGCAGATATATGCTAAACAGCTTGATAAATTCATTTTGTCTAAGTTGCTTAGTAAAGTTGAGATATTATTTATGTGCATATTTGTTGGAAATCTCATCTGCAAAGAATTCTTAAATGAGTTCACAAATATTAAATTTTCTATATTTAAAGGACTTGTGGATTTATCTGAAATCTAGTACCTCGTACTTATTGCTACTACTTTAATTATCATGTTTACAATGTTATATGCATATATGGTAATTAGTTGTTCTAGAATAAGTTTGAATATTATCTTAATTGAATTAAATTATGATGTTAGACAANTTATATGCATATGTGGTAATTAGGTGTTCTAGCATAAGTTTGAATATTATCTTAATTGATTTAAATTATGATGTTAGACAATTCGATGTCATATCAGTCTCATGATTTAAATGAATTAAAATAATATATAACATAATTATTTATATGATAAATATTTTATGAGTATCAGTTAATGATATCTTGTTTAATTGTTTTANTGATATTTTTCTCTGATATTTTTAAATGTTTTGTTACAAATAATTGTGACACTTTTAATATTAGTGACATTATTTAGAATTATTGATCTAAGTAATCAATGCATATTTCAAAAATCACTAATATTGAAGAAGTGGAAGTATTTTATATATATGTGTATAAAATTCTCAATATTTTATATACTTAGAAATATTTCCAAAATTTTATTTTTGTACAGTTTTATTTAATTGGCATCCTTACTGTAAATATATTTTATTTTTATTTTCAAAATTTGTTTTGACTTCGAGGTATCAACCATTTGTAAAATGATTTACTTTCAAACACTTGTTTCAATGTATGTTTCACATTGATTCAAAGTACCTAAACAATGATTGTTGCTTTGAAGGTCTTGTACTGTATTGCTAAGAATACATCCACCCCTATTGTCATGAAATTCTCTATTTTAAGTTAGGGATAATATCAGGTGGACGAAAATGATGAATATCATAATTGCATTATGAGTCGGAAAATCATAGTCCTCTATCTGATAAGGATGGATTGCAAAACTATTTTCAAAACGTACAATATTAAGGTATAAAGGAAAAGAGTCATTTTAACGAGATATAATTTAGTAAAAGAGTTGAATTTCTTCTTTGGTATAAATTCCCGCGTTTTATTATAGGAAGTTTGCCTTATAGGACATTCAAACGGGATAGAAACTTTCTTCTCTGATACAACATTCCCGCTTTTTATTATGGGATATGTATCTAAAAGAAAATTTCGTACCATACTCTTAAATGATAAATCTTTAGTTCTGACAAAACTCCTTACTGAAAGTGCTTTATTGCAATCTATTACCATTCCTTACTATATTTTTCCTAAGCCTTGGGATGAAAAATATATTTTGTAATGTTAAGGAGATTATCTTTTTATCTCGATTGGTTCTTTCCAGTTAGCCACCAGTGGCTTTAGAAACTAGCCATACTGTAAATATTTTTTTTATAAATTCCTTAAGAGAGTTGAATTTCTTCTTTGGTACAAATTCCCGCATTTTATTATGGGAAGTTTGTCTTATAGAAAATTCATAAGGGATAGAAATTTTCTTCTGAGATACAACTTTCCCACGTTTTATTAAGGGATATGTATCTTAAAGAAAATTTCGTATCATGCTCTTTAATGATAAATTTTTGTTTTCCCACAATTGGTACATATTGTTTTTGTTTTCAAACTTTTAGTATTGTTACTTTTATATATATGTGTGTGTGTAAGTTTGTTTTTATTTTTTTTCTTTCTATAAAATTGGCATTTTTTATTTTGTTTTTATTTCATTTTATTTTTGTCTACGAGAAGTTGTTCTAAGATTTAGAAGTATTGAATATCAATATTTAAAGGACTTGTAAATTTCTTTACATCTATTTTCTCGAGCTTACATATACTACTGATAATTGTTATGAGTATAATTGTCATATGCTTGAGTAACAATTATTTGATATAGTGTATGTGAAGGGTTTCGAGGCACAAACGCAGCGGAATAAATGCAAAAAATAAATCAAAATAGTGAAACCCTTCGCAGGATNGAAACCCTCCGCAGGATCCATGCGAAAACAAAAGATTTAATTCGGAGATAAAGAATAAATACCTTTAGAAGCTTTAACAGTTCATTAATGGAAGATTAATGGAGGTCCAAAGCTTGTTTAATCACCACGTATCCCGCTCTCGCGATCTACGCTCTACGGTATCCACACGAACACTTTTCATGAAGGATTGATGTGTACTATCACCCGAAAACTGCTTCTCTCTCTATCTTCCTATTTTCTCAAAACGGTTAGGGTTTTAGTAAAAATATGTCTCACTTATTAAATCAGCCCATAAAGATATTATATAGAGAGAAAAATAAGTTTTCTAATTTTAATCCAATTATAATTAATACTAATCCAAAATTCTAAATTATTTAATTAAGTCTCACTTAATTAATTAATTATTAATTTTGGAATTAGTTTAAATAATTCATTTATTCTATTTATATAATTAGTTAAGTCATACTTAATAAATATCATAAATAAAATAAATTACTTATTTAATTTAAATTTACAATTTAAATTATTTCTTCTTCAAGCGTTCTTTGTGTGTGACCCTGTAGGTTATTATTACGTTGGCAACAATTTTAATATCTAATTAAAATTGTAAACAATGAGCGGCATCTAGTAATACATCATTGCTACCCAAGTAATAATAATAAATCGGTGATTCGATTAAGCCTTTCGTGAATAATGTTCCATGTAATATAATCCCTTTAATCTTGATATTATAGATTAAACTCAAGGCATGTCTCGTGTCATCCTCTTCATAATTTAATCTTTATTTTCTTGATCGATGAGTAGACTATTAAAATCAAATCAACATTTGAGCACGGCCGTGTATTTCATAGTCTCACTCAAACAAGAGGAGGATAATATCAGTCCTAAAATTAGGAGGATTAAATCCCATCTAGATCATTCATATTTCTCATACGATTCATAATATACCCAATGTCCACTTTTATCATCACCCGGTCAAAGGTAACTTTTAATGTAATCAAAGTATATTAATTCTCGTATAGAAATATAATGATTTCAGGTCTAAGGATCATTACACCATTATCACAGTGAGAATTACTTATGACACTTACTTAACATGTAGAATCTCACGGCGGGTCATTCCAGTGCCATGCATTGATACATGCACTTATGTTCTTGACTTTAGTATCACAATACCTATGACCAATGAGATGTGGTCATCTGTCAAGAAACATACTAGACTTTGTGCATTATTATTGTCCTTAAATAATAATACTCGACTAGGGAATTTTAGGAATAAGATACTATTCATATAATCTCATTTTTAAGTCACATACTTAAAGATATATAATACGTATCAAAATTCCAAGGACATTTATTATGTTTTTAATTTATTACGCAATAAATAAAATATAATAAATAAATAATAATCTNTTATTATGCTTTCAATTTATTACGCAGTAAATAAAACATAATAAATAAATAATAATCAATAAAACATAATCCTTAATAATAAATATTTTCCTTAAAATATAAAAAGTATTGTCTCTAGAGCACAATTACTAACAATCTCCCACTTGCACTAGAGCCAATTACCCAAGTATCCAATACTCATGGAACTAGTGTGACTTTCGTGCTTCTGCTGCGACAAAGCCTTAGTCTGTGGGTCTGTAATATTATTTTTAGTATTCACTTTACATATATGTATATCTCCTTGATCATTAATCTCATTAATTAGGTGATATCTCATAAGTACATGCCCAAACAGCCTTCTTGGCTGCTTCGCAAGCATTAATATACTCAGGCTCTATTATAGAATTAACAATTGTCTTTGCTGTGAACCATTCCAGCATACAACATCTCAATAAAACACAAAGCCAGACAGAAACATTAAATTATCGTTATCTGTCTAGAAACCAGCATCACTGAAACCTCTTATAACTAGCTTCACATCTCCTCCATATAACAAGAGTGAGTCTTTAGTCCTCTTTAAGTACTTAAGAATATTCTTGACTGTCGTCCAGTGACCTTCACCTGGAATTAGACCGGTATCTACTCGTCATGCTTAAAGCATACGAGACATCAGGACGAGTACATATCATGGCATACATATAAAACCAATTGCTGACGCATATGGAATTTTACTCATACGGTCCTTACATTCCAATGATTTAGGACAAATTTTATTTTGAGATCACTATCCCATGAGACATTGGGACATATCCATTTTAGTCTCTTTGCATTTGAAATCGATGCAAAACTTTGTCAATGTATGTACTCTAAATTAGGCCGATCAATCACCTTGATCTATCTCTATAGATCTCGATCCCTAATATATATGTCACATCGCCTAAGTCTTTCATTGAGAAATTATTTCTCAACCAAGTCTTCACAGTCTGTAGAGAAGGAATGTCATTCCCTATTAGTAATATATCATCAACATATAATACTAGGAATGCCACATGGCTCCCACTAAACTTCTTGTAAACACAAGTTTCATCTTCATTCTGAATAAAGTCAAACTCTTTTTGACTGTTTCATGAAAACAAATGTTCCATCTCCTCGANGATGTAAAACTTTGTCAATGTATGTACTCTAACTTAGGCTGATCAATCTCCTTGATCTATCTCTATAGATCCTGATCCCTAATATATAGGTCGCATCGCCTATGTCTCTCATTGAGAAATTATTTCTCAACCAAGTCTTCACAGTCTGTAGAGAAGGAATGTCATTCCCTATTAGTAATATATCATCAACATATAATACTAGGAATGCCACATGGCTCTTATTAAACTTCTTGTAAACGCAAGTTTCATCTTCATTCTGAATAAAGTCAAACTCTTTTTTACTATTTTATCAAAATGAATATTTCATTTCCTCGAGGTCTGCTTTAATCCATAAATGGATCGACGCAACTTACATACATTTCCAGCATCCTTTAGATCAACAAAACCCTTAGGGTGTGTCATGTACACATCCATATCTTCTTCAAGGCTCTCATTTAAGAAAGCGGTTTTGACATCCATTTGCCAGATTTCATAGTCATAGTAAGCAGCTATAGCAAGCAAAATCCTGATGGACATGACCATAACAACTGGTGAAAAGGTCTCATCATAGTCAATACCATGAATTTTCTTGAAACCTTTTGCCACCAATCGTGCCTTATAGGTCTGTACATTAGCATCCATGTCGGTCTTCTTCTTGAAAACCCACTTGCACCCTATAGGTTTTACCCCTTCAGGTGGATCAACCAAAGTCCATACTTGATTAGTATACATGGATTCCATCTCACATTTAATGGCATCCATCCATCTTTTAGAATCTGGAGTGTTTATAGTATCTAGGTAGGTGAGAGGCTCATCTTCATCCACAAGCATCACATCACCATCTTGAGTCAAGAGAAATCCATATTATCTCTCG
>QRFB01001857.1:0-61041 GCA_008931105.1 Oenanthe javanica | reverse complement strand
GAATTATCTTAAATGATATTATGTATTAATTATTGTTAATTTTTCTCAAAATTCAAATGTGAGCTTATTTTTTAAAAATCATAACATGACTATTAAATTCTAACATTTAACACGCTCTTTTCTATTGACTCATTTTGTTCTTAAACATATTTTCTTGATAATGAGTCATTTTATCGTTATTTATTGNTTCAAATGTGAGCTTATTTTTTAAAAATCATAACATGACTATTAAATTCTAACATTTAACACGCTCTTTTCTATTGACTCATTTTGTTCTTAAACATATTTTCTTGATAATGAGTCATTTTATCGTTATTTATTGAAATCTCAAATAGAATTTATATCGATAATATATTAAATAAATTTTACCATTTATAAATAAAAATCTTAATATGAGTATTAAATTCTAATTATTAACATGTCACTCCTTGTTAAGTCGCTCTTTCGTTTGGTCGTCAATTTCTTTTTTATAAATCAACTTATATTTAATATATTTCAGTTTCATAAGAACTTTTTTTCTGACAAATTACTTTTATAAAAATTACAGATAAAATAGGTTAATATTTACTTATTAGAGTCCTGATTAAAATGTAAATAATAATTAAAATCTTAATTGAATGGTAAGTACTAATTAGATTCTTATTAGAACACAAATAATAATTCATATAAACTTTTTAATAAATAAATTCTAAAAAATTAGAAAAATAGTTTCGAGACGTTAGTGGTTCTTCTTTAATCGTCGTCAGGAGATAAGTTAATATTTTCTTATAAGACACCTGATTATAAGACAAATAGTAAATACACTCTTATTAAAAGACAAATTTGAATTTATATAAATTTTAAATGCATAAATTCTAAAAAGATAATAATTTTGAGCGCTTTGAAAGCACCTGAGAGTTCTCTAATTTTAATGATTAACATGTTTCTCCTTAACGAACCGCTCTCTCATGAAATACATTTTTCGTNTAATTTTAACGATTAACATGTTTCTCCTTAATGAACCGCTCTCTCATGAAACACATTTTTCGCCAACAAGTCGCTCTATCGTTTCTTCTTTAGATCTCTTGTACAATTATTTTTATAAGAATTACTATTATAATATTTTAATATTTACTAATTAGATTCTTAATTAATAAATCGCTTTATCATGTCTTCTTTAGATTTTCCATTAAAAAAATTATTAAAGAATAAATATTAAAATATTTTAATATTTACTAATTAGCCTTTTAATTAGGGGTAAATAGTAATTAAAATCCTAATTAAAAGGTAAGTATTAATTTAATTAGACTTTCAATTTCCATAAGTTAATATATTTTTTACAAGACTCTCAATTAGAAGATAAGTATTAATTTTATTAGACTTTTAATTAGAGTAAGTTAATATTTATTTATAAGACTTCTAATTAAAAGGTAAGTAGTAATTAGACTCTTATTAGAAGGAAATTAGGAATTTATATATAATTTTTAATGGATAAATTCTACAAAAATTAGAAAAATAGTTTCGAGCGGTTTGAAAGTGTTTCGGAATTTAATCGACTAAGCCACGCTTCACAGCGGGTTTATAATATTTTTATAAACTCATTAAAATTGAAATTATAAGGAATTAAATTTATATTTTTTTTGAAAAAATATTAAATAAATAATTACAATACTATATAAATTAGTTAAAATTATATTTTATAATTGTATTAATAAATAAATAATTTATAATTTTATATACATGTGTGTAAGAAATTTATTAATATTATCGAGTTAAAGTGAGATAAAAATGAAATATTTTTCTATTATTACTTTGATAAAATAAATAACATTATTTATAACTTAACTAGTCAATATCATTTATAGATAATCTTTATAACGAATTATCTTAAAGAATTAGAAGTGATATCCCAAAATAGAAAATGTAAATAATTGGGAGGGATGTAGTAAGTATTATATATTAATCAATGTTAATCTTTCTCAAAATTCAAATGTGAGCTTATTTTTAAAAAATTATAACATGACTGTTAAATTGTACAATAACATTTAACACGCTTTTTCATATTGACTCGTTTTATTCTTAAACATTTTTTTTATTAATAATTAGCTGTTTTATCATTATTTATTTAAATCTCAAATAAATTTATAATGATAACATATTAAATATATTTTATCAGTTATAAATAAAAATCATATTATGAGTATTAAATTCTAATTATTAACATGTTGCTACTTATTAAGCCGCTCTATCGTTTGGTCGTCAATTTTTTTTTTTTAATTTTACTAAATTTATTTTTGTTACAAAATTACAGGTATAAGAATTACAGTTAGAATATGTTAATATTTACTTCTTAGAGTCCTGATTAAAATGTAAATAATAATTAAAATCATAATTGAAAGATAAGTACTAATTTGATTCTTATTATAACACAAATACTAATTTATATAAAAAAAATTTATAAATAAATTCAATAAAATTAGAAAAATAGTTTCAAGATTTTATCATTTCTTCTTTAAATCATAATTATAATATAAATTAATATTTTATTAAAAGACACCTNTATAAGAATTACAGTTAGAATATGTTAATATTTACTTCTTAGAGTCCTGATTAAAATGTAAATAATAATTAAAATCATAATTGAAAGATAAGTACTAATTTGATTCTTATTATAACACAAATACTAATTTATATAATTTTTTTATAAATAAATTCAATAAAATTAGAAAAATAGTTTCAAGATTTTATCATTTCTTCTTTAAATCATAATTATAATATAAATTAATATTTTATTAAAATACACCTAATTAGAAGAAGAATAGTAATTAAACTCTTATTAAAAGATAAATAAAAGTTTATATAAATTTTAAATACATAAATTCTAAAAAATTAGAAAATAATTTCGAGCGCTTTGAAAGAACTGTGAATTCTCCAATTTTAATGATTAACATGCTTCTTCTTAACGAGTCTCTCTCTCGTAAAACATATTTTTCGCCAATAAATCCTATATCGTTCGTTCTTTAGATCTCTCATACAATTATTTTTATAAGAATTACAATTAGAATATTTTAATATTTATTAATTACATTCTTAATCAGAAGATAAGCAGTAATTGGAATCTTAATTAGATTTTATGTATTAATTTCATTAGACTTTTATTAAAATATTAATAGGAATTTAAATAAATTTTAAATACATAAATTATTAAAAATTAGAAAAATAATTTCGAGCGCTTTGAAAGCACCCGGAAATTCTCCCATTTTAACGATTAAAAGCTTTCTCCTTAATGAGTCGTTCTCTCGTGAAACATATTTTTCGTCAATAAGTCGCTCTATCGTTTTTTCTTTAAATCTCCCATACAATTATTTTTATAAGAATTACAATTAGAATATTTTAATATTTATTAATTACATTCTTAATTAGAAGGTAAACAGTAATTGAAATCCTAATTAGATTGTAACTATTAATTTCATTTGACTATTATTAAAAGATTAATAGGAATTTATATAAATTTTAAATACATAAATTCTAAAAAATTAGAAAAATAATTTTGAGCGCTTTGAAAGCACCCAAGAATTCTATAATTTTAACGATTAACAGTATTCTCTTTAACGAGTCCCTCTCTCGTGAAATACATTTTTCACAAATAAGTCGAACACTGACAATAATTTATATAAATTGTTTTATAAATAAATCCTAAAAAATAGAAAAATAGTTTCAAGGTTTTATCGTTTCTTCTTTAAATCATAATCAGAAGATAAATTAATATTTTCTTAAAAGACACCTAATTAGAAGACGAATAGTAATTAGATTCTTATTAAAAAACAAATAGGAATTTATATAAATTTTAAATACATAAATTCTAAAAAATTAGAAAAATAATTTCAAGCGCTTTGAGAGCACCTGAAAATTCTCCGATTTTAACGATTAAAAGCTTTCTCCTTAATGAGTCGTTCCCATACAATTATTTTTATAAGTCTTATAATTAGAATATTTTAATATTTACTAATTAGATTCTTAATTAGTAGGAAAGTAGTAATTGAAATCCTAATTAGAAGTAAATATCAATTTCATTAGACTTTTAGTCATAGTAATTTAATATTTCCTTATAAGACTTTAAACTAGAATGCAAGTAGTAATTAGACTCTTAATAGAAAGCAAATAGGAATTTATATAATTTTTAATACATAAATTCTAGAAAAATTAGAAAAATAGCTTCGAGCGATTTGAGAGAGTCTGATGATTCTCATTTATTATATATATAGATATATATTGATGATTGATGATTTATTATTGATGATATATTGATATATTGATGATGATTTTATGAATAAAAATATATAATTAATATTATCACCCTATTTAAATTAGTAGTTAAGTTTAAATTTTATCTGTATTTTAAAGTGTATTGAGAAATAAGTTTGCAAAGTTTTTTTAAATAAAATATTAAACAGTATATATTTATTTATAAATTGAAAATTATATAATAATTTATGAAACTACTTTTAAAATTATTTTAAAATAAATGTAAAAATCAAACTGTACTATTAATTCAGAAAGGATGGAATATAATTAACAAAAAAAATTGAAAAATAATCAACATCATATTTATAAGATAAAAACACTTTAAAAACGTACATAAATAAAAGATAAAAACATATAAGTTCCATTTTATTTGTCGAATAACTAATTTATAAATTAAAAGTTATATATATCTTTTTAACTTCTGAATTATATTATACTTGTAGAGTTGTAGGTGGGGACAATAAACTTGTAACTGATCTTGGACCTGATAATATCCTATCCTCTCGATATTCAGGCCCAATAACAAACTCTGACAATAATACCATCCGGCCCATCCGTGACACAGTGAGATAATAGTAATTATAGGTATAAATTATGAAGTACACAGAGTCGAGAGAATTGATTAAAAAGGGGTTAGTTAATAGTTATAGGCTTGTCAACACCAAGACAGTTGGGTTTAAAGCTCCCTCTTTTTTGCTGTTGATTTTCTGTTAGGGTTTATTCAAAGGTAATTCACTGTCTGTTGATTCCTAGTTTTAATTCTTATGTATCTTGTTAATTGTAATAAAATTACTGTGTTTTCTAACCCTTTCAAGTTGTTATCTTGCTGGATCTTTTTCATGTTATTTATTATCATATCTGTCTCGATTCTTATCTTTATAACTTTAAGTCCTTGTTTCGAATTATTGCTTTCTTCCGATTTGAGTTTTAGGGTTATTGTTTTTCGTTATGTTATTGCTTTTTTTACCTGGTTTGTGTTGTTGAATTATGTTCGATGATAACCCTTGGATCAATCAATTTCCCTTTTTGGCTTTTGTTCGAATATCGACTGTGCCAGTTTTATGATTTTGGTAGCTTCTTTTAGTGTTTCTCAGTTTTAAGAGCTATGTTTGTGTCTGTATTTATGATTTCCTTTTCTGTTGTTTTCAGGGTTGAAACTTTTCTTGTTTTGACTCTCCTGCCAGGAAAAAGTACGGTTTAGGTTATATACTTGTAGCGGAGCATTGAAACAATTGGTAATTTACTATTACATACTACTTTGATGCCAGTGTGTGATGTGCATGAGTTTTTGTTGGCTTTCATTTTGGTTGTTTTCCTCGTTTGTAACCGAGTCCTTTGCATGATTGGTTCTTTTCGAGGACAATAATAATTATATGTCCAAATTATGTATATCTATATATTTAAATGCTGGGTCCTAATATGTATGAATCTGTAAGTTTTGGTGATTCTTTTCCATTTTGTTTCCATATATATCATGGAAAATACTTTCAGATCTTAACCCTTGAATTGATGGGATCCTTTACTTATTTGCTATTACAATTATTTAATTTGTCGATATAAATAGAATGTTTAACAAAGAGCTAGTTGGATGCATGTTATCCTTATATCATTATTATATTTACTTGAGTATTAGCATAATACTAGGAGTAGTATCTACTGCTAAAGTAAATATCATGTTTAATATCTGCAAATGAATGTTTTGTTGGCCATCCGTTTACTCTTTGTACTAAAGCATGATTAGTATTGAACTAGTTAGTATTGCATACTTCAGTATAGTCTTAATTTTTTGCATACCACGTCTTCAGTGTCTAGATAGTTCATGATGTACTTTGGCTTTTAAAAAAACCAAGCTCTTATAATTTGAAACTGGCTTCCTTGCTTTGGTTGGTCTCAGAGATCCTTCCAGTGACCTGTTTTGTATTAAAAGGAATATCTGTATAATTCGATCAATTGCGTAAAGGCCACGGTAGCAAAATGACCGTTTTTCAAGGGTTCAGGCAAGATATGTGCATAAGTATTTAAAATTTCTGTAATCAGCCTTAATCAAAGACAAAGATATAAGATAAACTAGGTATTAGTAATATTTTAATGCAGCTACATGTATAGTACCTTTAATTTTCCAGGAACTCCGTTGGAATTCTAAATATGTGTTCTCGTGTCAAAGTTTACAATTTAATGAAAAGTTTTGCATGTTTTTGCCATTTATTTAATATATATAGTGAACATAGCAATGTTGAGCATCTAAATATGGGTACTCAAGGTGAAATTAAGAGTCAGGATAACATGTTGTGCTCAATGTTTAAAATTCTGTTCTGCCTTGACAACAATATCGTAGACCAATATATTGTGATTGTTGCAGTTTAATGTGCAGATAATTCAGAGATTCATTCACTGTTTATATCTTTTGAATGAAAGAAATTAATCTACCGTGGTGCAAGGATTTTATTAAATACTATAAATCGTAGTTTCCATACTAAATATGGCTCTCGAGGACTTCTTTACCTTGACTGAGATGAAAGATGGTCTGACAGATCCTGCTCGAGTGAAGGAGTTGATTAGTGTACTGCAGAAAGACGACCACAATACTGTGAAAAATGTTGGTGATTCAACCAGACAATGGTCTGCTGTTGCAAGCACTATAGCATCAACTGAGAATAAGGACTGTCTTGCTCTTTTTCTCCAGTTAGATGGGCTCTGTTATTTTGATACTTGGCTTAAACATGGCCAGAAATGTTTAGAAGAAAAAGGAGACAGCTTTATAGAAGAATCAATGGTGGTATTGTTGGGAGCAATTGAAAAGCTGCATAGAGAAGAGAAGAACTCAGTCATTTCAGGAATTATGATGACAGTTAAAGATCTTCTAAGTAACAATAGTTCCAGAGTCCAAGATAGGGCCAGAGCTTTGTTTGATAGCTGGAAGCAAACTAATGAGAGTAATGTGGTCCAAATGGATGTTGATAAAGATGAGGCAGTATGTGACGATGTTGTGGATGTAAATGGAAATCCTGTTAGCAAACACGAAGAGCCAGAATGTGCTTCACAAGATATTTCTACTTCCAGAGATATTAGCAGTGAAGAAAAAAATTTAGAACCAGCTATGGATGAAATAACACCAGCAATAAGTATGCAAACTGAAGTAGTTGTAGGCTTAACTATCCAGCCATCCGACAAAACTTTAGACCATGCATCCATACATGATGCATCCCCTGATCCTGTCCACTCTTCTACGTTAAAGCTTCTCAGCGAAAACAGTTCTGTTTTGGGGAACCCCTCAAAATATCAAATAGAAGCAACCACTGGAATCAAAAGTTCTGGATTTGCATTTCCAGAGCCAAAGGCGCTTGAAGGGCACTTAGATGTATCCAACTCAAATGAGCATGATGCAGCAAAACAGATGCTTCAGATAAGAAGCTGTAACAACTTAGGTTCAACAGGAACTTTTTGTGCCGATTCTGCAAATACTGTGGAGTCTAGAGTAGGTACCGACAATGAGAAAGATGTTGATATCGAAAAAGGGGACCCTTGTCTTAAAGAAAATTTGTCTGGTGATGTTAGAAAGGAGGTTTCTGAGGGGATAGACGAAATGGATGATAGCACATCTCCAAATCCTTGCAGCAAAATATCGGCATCTGACAGTACAACTCCGGTTGATGTTTCGCAAGGTTCTTATTTGAATGCGCACAATAAAGTAAAGAATGAGGGCGTGTCTTCAAATTTATCAAGGAAAGAAGACGCAGAGGCGATTGAAGGATCAAGTGGTCAAAATGTTTCCAACGAAGCTGAAGTTGTTTGGGGAAATGTGGATTTAACTTCAAATTTATCAAGGAAAGAGGACGCAGAGGCGATTGAACTATCAAATGTTCAAAATGTTTCTGTCAATGATGAGGTTAATCGGGGAAATGAGGATCTAACTACAAATTTATTGAGGAAAGAGGATGCAGCAGCGATTGAAGAACAAAACAGTCAAAATGCTTCTGACGAAGATGAGTTTTTTAGGAGAAATGATCCTGAATTTTCCATGTCAAGAGCTGATTTGAATGAAAAGAATTCTGAAATCCAACATGATTATGACATGCTTGATCCACTAGAGGTTGCTCGACAAGTTGCCATTGAAGTGCAGAGAGAAGTGGATCGTAGAGAACCAAGTTGTAGTTCTTCTGAAAGAACGTCTGGTAGTGGAATCCGGCTGCCCGAAAGCCCAGATTCTATGAAGGGAAAAAAAAGCAGAGTAATGCATCGGTCATGCAAGGACGTGTCAACTGGATCAAATCTTTCGGCTGTTGGAGGAGACAAGGTTTTCGCTAGAGCCAGAAACCTACCTAGTGAAGGGGAAAATTGCATAGTTGATATTGAGCCCACAGGAGTTTGTGAGGTGGCTCAGAAATTAGAACCTGACGAAGATAAACACGTTGGTGGTTTTGATCTGAACAAAGATGTGTTGTCCGATGATACGGATAACCAAACCAACCCAGTCCCTGCTCCCATCTCCCTTTGTTCGGCTTCAAGGGCTGCAGCAACTTCTGGATTGCCTTTGTCTCCTTTGGAGTTTGATGGGACTGTTGTTTTGAAAGGATCCGCTAAAACTAGTGCATTTCGTCCAGCTCCAACATGGAAAGTTTCTGAAGGTGAGAATTTTATCTTTGCATCAGGGAGTAGCAGCTTGTTTCGGCAGCAGGAATACCTTGACTTTGATTTAAATGTTGCTGAGAGTGAAGATAATAATATTTCAGACTTGCCACAGAGCTTGGAGACCCCAAATTCAACTGCCCAGCCTTCTGGAGGGTATTCCTTAGAATCTTGTCTAAAAAGATCCGACTTGTTGCAGCTGGATCTAAACACTGTTAATGATAGTGGTGATGCTCCAATATCATACTGGAGGAAGGAGGAACGATTTTTACCACATGGTAATGGTCAATTCAGTCCATCTGCTTCCTCGTCATCATCTTCAATACAGCCTTCACTGAGAAACATCGATTTAAATGAACAACCATCTCCTTTTACTGAAATTTTGCATCCTGCTTTGACTGCCAATTCATCTGCAAATTTTTATACTGTTGGTTCTGGAGGGTTTAAAACAAATGAATCTGTAATTTCCCTCATGGGTGCCAGAGTTGAGGTGAGCCAAAAAGATAACGTTCCTCAAACAATTCCCTTATTAAATGGTAGGATTGTGGACCCTGCACTGGATGCCGGTATGGCAAGAAATGACAGTGTTTTAGGACTGGCATCGTCCTCGCTATATGCACATTCTTACATGTATGGGTACAATGGCCCATCATCTGGATCGACTGTACCATATTCCTCAGCCATTTATGGACTTGGTGGTCAAATCCCTTACATGGTAGATTCGAGAGGAACCCCTGTTGTACCACAAGTTTTAGGTCATGTGCCCGCTTTTTCTCCCTCCTTCCCACAACCACCATCTTCTTTCGAGAGCTTGGCTGCTGCACCGGCTGATTCTAATGGGTTTGTGCCTTCGGGGCATAGTTTCGATCTGAATTCTGGGTTGATGTTTGAGGGGATAGGCAGGGATGTTGGAAATACAAGGCAGCTGTTTATCCCTGGTCAAGAAATATTAATGGATGAACAAATGAGGGCCAACTCACAATCCACTTCCAGTTCTGGTGTTGGAGGAAAGCGCAAAGAAACAGATGGTGGATGGGACCACTACCCATTTAACTACAAACATCACCGGCCACCATGGAGATAAGGAATTTACTTATTTCAACTCCATCCCTCTGTAGAGTCTAGGAACAGGTGAAATAGGTAGTGCACAGGCTGATAGACAGAAGGGGAGCAAAATGAATTTGACGGGAAGGAACGGTTAAGTTAATAAAGACACGGGAGAAATTATAGATGTTATGTACATCATGAGGACTGAAGTTGACTGCTACAGATATAAAGATTAGGTTTGTAACTTTAAAGTTATTCATTTCTTGTTTTTTTTCTTTTTTATAAGAACGACTTTGCTACATTTGTAGAATAGGGATGACGAACTTGTAACAAATGAAATTTTGTTAATCCAGCTGATTTTAATATAATCAACACCCAAACTTTTGTTTAAGCACACTTGCTAGAAGCTCGTCCCGAGATGAACTCATACCAGCCGAGCTCTTTCAAATGGCAACCCCGTAGTAATGGTCTATTGCAGAAATGTTTGATAGTCAGTTGTAGTGTCTGTCCTGATGTCCTCCATATATCACAGGCAGTTGAAAGACATAACCTATTTATGTGTTGTATATATGTTTTGATCAAAATGATTTCATTCAGAATAATATTTGTAGTTACTATCTGCATGTTAAGATTAGAATTTCTTTGCAGGTGAAAAGGGCTTAAATTGGTTGTTGCAAACTGGGTGCATCATTGGGACAGTGCTTTTCTTAGTGAATAATTTTAGAATACACTGTTTTAATATATAGTCAAATTATGTTTGTCTCACTGTTTTTAACTTTTTATGTTGACTATAACCAGGCAACCAGCTACCTGTTCTCCGGTAGGATAATATTGTTGGGTTAACATTCTTAGATATCAACTTCTTATATATTGTTTGGTATACCTTTTTATTTTAAAAATGCCGCTCTTTTATTAAATATATTTACCCGCTTTTTCAGATTTTGGTAAGATATTGATGATATTGATATAGGAAGTTTGAATAACTAAAAGGGACTGGGTCAGTCACTTCCAATGGTATTTAAAGTTCCAAAATAATTTTAACTTCCTATGTTTATGATAACCAAACAAGTATATAAAATATCAATTCCTAGAAAGTCAAAATTCCCGAATAAACAGACGTATACCATGCGATCTCTGACATGAACGAGGGACGCCCAAAGAATTCTATCTAATTGAAATAAATTTGACAAATACAAGCGAATATATTAATTAAATTCTATAATCTATGTATGACTCAACTCATACTTGAACCACTTCCAAACTGTTAACTTGATGTATTTTGTATATTGAAATAAGAAGTGTGAAAACTTGTTCCGTTTGACATTTCATATAATTAAAAATACATTTATTTTTATTTTTATACAAGTTCAAATACACATATATTTTTTATAACTAAAAATAGTCCTTGGTTTTGTGGTGTCATGGATGTTGACTTAAAAGCTGAAAGGTAGTTTTTTCAAGTTTTTAGATTAAAAATATTTTTACGGAAAGTTATTTTTTAATTTTATCAAATAATCTTTTATCTGTTTTTTAGAAAAAAGTTGTTACGATTAGCAATCTCAAATAATGTAAAATATTTTTCAATAAGATGCTTTGTACAAAAATTACATCAAATGAATAATATTTGTGATATTGTATCAAATTTAGTGTCAAGTATATTTTTATTATTTTTAACAAAACAAATTTATTCCTTTTATTTCTCATTTATATTCTATTATATTCAAACAAAAAATTTAGTTTGTAAAAATATAGAAGAATATGTCTTCTTATAATCAAAATTGTTTTTTACTTTTTTAATATAACAAGTTGAAGCTAATTTTATGAATATGATAATTTTTTAGAGGGTCGTCTTCTTTGAAAACATCATTCTTTGTTTTGCAGTTGTTATTAATTAATAAGAATAGGTCAACATGGGGAATATCTTATTTGTTAAGTTAATTGTTTGACATGCCTGACTTGATACTGCGAAAACCATGAATTGCAAGTTGCCAACTACAAAGGGTAGGTACGGGTATGGCCATACAGCACTTTCTATGAGAACATTAATACTGATATTGTAGGCTAGGATACAATGAGATGCAATGAACATCCTTACACCTTCCAGTATAATATTACGTACTACCGTCCAGTTGGTCTAAAATTAAGCCTCGACATAATATGACTTGTTCTAATTTATCAATCTGAGATGCAACAAGAAAATCTCGTCTCTGCATCACTTTGCTAAAGGACAAACACCATACAAATCAGGATGAGAAATGGACTTGGAGATGTTACACTTGTTTGACAAGGACACCAGAAATGATAGAGATCCTATAAATTGCTAGACAACGCCCATGCTCAAGCAGTCTATATGCACATAGCATCCACAGTTTTTGATATAACATTTTATAGGTTCACATCATCCAATATTTGTTCACCTCCAATATCCACAGAAGTAGCAGCCATAGTTGGCATCACTGTTTAGTAACCAATTCAAGGAGGTGCATGACTCACACTCAAAGACAATTAACTTGATTAGGTATAATCTGGCGAAACCATGATTACTAATCAGCCATCATTCTTTGTACTTCTAGTGTTTGAGTCGATAAGGAATAATGTTAGTTACAGCCTAAGGCATCAGTCTTTCCAAGTATGGATGGTACACATACTTCCTTCTATAAGAAATACAAAACCAGTTCACATATACATTGCTCCGTAAATGAAAGTAAACCATATGAGTAATATACTGTACTACTTATATTTCCAAACATCACTGTATAAATCCTTAACCATTTATAACAAACGTTAAAACATAAACAGATTTTAGTAACTACTATTATAAATAGGATCAATCGATATGCATCTGGACTCCTCAGTCCTTGCAAAATAAGCAAAACGTTAAAAAGCATAGAACAAAACAAGCTGTGTTTATTATGGAGCAACTCCATACAAGAATGTACACAACTGTTTGCAATAGGATAGGAGGATAGCAAAGGCATGTTTAATAAATAAATGAGCTAATAGTGCAAAAGCATATTCAAGAGATCATAATATATAAGTCTCCATGTAAGCTCACAGTGCATCTCATGTAGATAGTGAAAACAAGCTCCACTGAATTATATACATTGCGAAAGAAAATAAATAAAGTAAAACATTATTGACTACTAGTTGAAAAGTAAAATGACGGATTAAAAAGAAATGCAGAATGCCATAATTGAACTACTCTAACCCAGGAATATAATCAGGGGAGCTTGACGATCCACCAGCACCACCTGATAAACTTTTCTTCTTCTTCTTCCCCTCTTCGTAATCAGGATCACTAGTGGGCAACTCAAACCTACACACTGGACACGTATTCCTCGAAGCCAACCAAGGCACTATACAATCTCCATGGTAACCATGTCCACAAGGTAATTCCTTAGCAATCTCTCCAACATTCACCAAATCTTTGCATACAGCACAAAGCAAAGCTTGTTTCTCGGATTTAATCTCGACAATTTTAAGCGCTGCCACTGCTGATTCAGCAGCTGGTGGCGCTCCTGTCCTTCCACCACCATCAGTGTCAGCTAAATTACGCAACACAGCTTCGTATCCAGCTGCATCAACATAGTCCCCTGGATTACCTACGTAACCAGCACCGCCTTGTACTCGAAATTCAATAGAGTGATCTTCGAGTCCCGTTAATATATCCGCCCAATCAAGTATCCTCTCACGGCGGCTGGTTCCTCGTGTAGCGAATTCGCGGAGACGTTGGCGAAGACGATCACGCCGTGCCCTGCGCGACTCTTCATCGCTTTCAATACGATCAGGATCTTCATCATCATTAAATTCAGGTTCGTGATCATCTTCCTCATTTTCATCTTCATCTTCGTTATCCTCATCTTCATCTTCGTTATCCTCATCATCATCTTCATCGTCCTCCTCATCCCATCCGTCCAGCTCAATCCGGAGATAATCATCGTCCACGCGCTCAGGAGGCGGAGAGGGAGGCGCGTCATCGGCACGCGCCACCTGCGCGAGTAGGTTCAGGACCTGAATAAACTGGTTACCTAGAGACGGATCTGACGGTGGATCGGCAGCGATGGACTCAACGAACCCGCACTTACAATCATTACACACAATCTGAGGAGGATCGGCGAGTTCTTCGACGTTGACTCGTTTATCGCACTGGTAGCACCAATACTCAGCGATCTGAGCTGACTCAGTGGAAGGAGCGAGTTGAGGCAGAGATGGTGGTGAGTGAGACGGAGACTCGGCCATTGAATTGTGAGTAGCGAGTTGGTTGAGAAAGAGAGTAGACGGATGAGAGAAAAGCAAGGAAAGGAAAAAAGAAACGATAGGGTGTGTGGTTTTATGGTTAGTGAATGCTTGCATTAAGACCGTCCGATGGGGTACTATTGGTATGATCTAACGGCTGATGCTGTACTATGCTAAAAGTTGAGTCAAGGATGTGCTACGTAACAGTACTTGGTTGCTTAATGAGCTGGACAGCACAGCACAGATAGTAAATTAACAAGGCCGTCAGGATAAATGTTTATATGACAAATTCAATAATTATTTAATAATACTATAAAAATAATACATTAATATTGTTTTTTGATATAATTGCTTGTCACTGAGTTCTTTTTTAAGTAAGGAAAAAATATATTTTTGGTTAATTTTAAATTTTACTAAATAAGTTTTTATTTATTTTCAGTTAAAAATCGTTGTTATTGTAATAAAAATAAATATCAATAAAATCTAGTTTAAAAGTTAAAGTAGTGTTAGGATATATTTTAAGCAAAATTAATAGAAGGCATGTCCAATATATCTTTCTATTAATGATATTGTGTTAGTGTTGAAGATAAATAAAATATGTAAATATGAAATTATATATATATATATATATATTATAATTTATATTAGACATACTATACACTTATTATTATATTCTTTTTATAATTTAAAATGTGTTTTTTAGCGTTTTCTGGATTGGATTGTATTTTATTGATTGGAGACGAGGGTGTTCTTTTCTGAGACATTAAAGGTGTTATCTTTTCATACATTAACATCTTATTGTCTAAATTTTTAGGGACATTTTTTTGTCCTTTGTTAGATGATAAATTTTTTAAATTAAAGAAACTCATTCCTGGATTATTATATCTTGATACAATTTATCTATGAATAAGTATATGCCGTCAAAAAAAAAATTGTTGAGGGCAATTTTGGAAGAACAAATTTTAGACCACCTCCATTCGAGTCTTCGAGAGGTCCCATACCTTTTCCCTCATTTTTATATTTTAATAAAATTGTGAAGCTTTGTTAAAAAGATATTTTACATCTAATTTCCTGTTTTAAGAAAAAATTTAGAATTTCAAAATGAGTCACTAAATTTTGAGGACTTATTATTTATCGCTCATTTTTATATTTTGTATATACAAGAAGAGTGAAAATTGATAAATAATAATTAGTAATTTAAATTGTAAGGAAAAATGGAATAAAGAAATAATAAAAAAGAAAATGAAGATAGAGATGAAGAATATAGTTTTTAAAATTTATTATTTTTAATATAATTGAAAGTGGAAGAAATAAAAATAATGAGATGAATTCATGGACGTATAATATTAGACATGATTTTGAATGAGATTTATCAGAAAAGTTTTAAAAATAGTACTCATTTTTAATAAAACAAGAGAAAGAAGATTAGAGTGATTTAATTATATTTAAAGTGTGGTGTTGACGGAATAAAAAATATTTTAATGGATGCACGGGGATAAGAAAAATATTTTGTCATCCATTTTTTTTGTCAATCGTAACGAAAGTTTACTTTTCGATTATCTATTATCGATCCTATATATAAATATTTTAAGTATAATGCTAAAAAAGATATATATTACATAGTTTAATTTTGAACTATTTATGTCGTTCTTCTTATAAGTGGCTTATAAGTTCAAAAATACATACATTTTTCAATTTATAAGAAATTCTAAACGGGTATGAGTTCGAACGATTAAAATCAAATAATCTTGTCTTACGAAAAAGGAAATAACCAAATAATCTTTTGACACGTTTGGTAATATGGATTTCATTTAAAATTTTGAATTTCATCAAATGATATGTTTGATTAATTATGAAAATTTGGATTTAAATTCTTTCGAATTCAAATATTAGTATAAATATGAAAATTAAAAAAAATTGAAATGACTACTCAAATCATACCATCTAAAATTCATCATTTAAAATGAAATCAAGATTCTCAAACACAATCTTGTTAAAACTCTTACACTAAATATAAATTACAAATAGTCAAAAGTGCTTAAAAAGAAAAATTAATAGGTACTGTACAAAAGACTCAAAATAAAAACCTATCTAGCCGTACTTTCCTTTTCTTTCCTCTGTACAATTTTACTCGTTATTTAAATTACATACGAAGATTGTTGTGTGCTTGATCATGTTGCAAGATTGTAAACCGGAGCTGAGACGCCGGAGACTTGACGGCTACACCGTGCCAGCAGATGCCACCTCGACATACACGATGATCATGTACCTTAGCTTTAGAATCCGGTGTCAGCACATACGTGGCCTTGCGAGAAACATCCCACGTCAGCGTGGCAATCAATATAGCTAACACCGCCACCGTGGATATCACCAGCACAAATCCCCCGGCATAACTCCGGCCAGTCGTTACACTATAGATTTTAAAACCCCCTATCACCATCAAGTGTAACGTGATCAAGTTCCGCGCGACCACATCAGAAATTGCCATAAGTAGAAGTTAACTAATCTGCTCGATTTCTGGTTCCCCACTGATTATCACACACTTGTATGTTATGTTATGGGGCGTAAAATTGGTAAAAGAGTGGATATTTGTAAATGGAATTAATAAAGAAATTTATATACGGTGGGGACTTTAGGCTTTGGCTTTCACTTTTGAGTACTTATCTTCTATTGTTAATAAATTAAGTTTGGTGATGCTGTAGATGAGAGCAAAATGAAGGGGGTGACGGGTGACCGGTAACAGGTTACTGGTGAGTAACATGAGGACGTACAGGCTGTGCTCTCATGCATATAACAGTCCAATCGTGTGTATGCACGTTGCTCCAAACCCAATGACTTTGCACACGTGGTGTAACCACATTTTATAGTATGAAATGCTATTCTTTTTCTTGGTGCTACCGCTGTTAAACTTAAATTATTCAGAAAGCCAAGAGAGCACATTTGTATGGAATTTGCTGTTATACTAAACGGAGTAACGCTAATTGCACGTAAACGGATACAGAAATTTGTATGGAATGAGCTGGATTCCACTTCTTTTGTTTAATATTGTTTTCAGGTTTACTCTTTTTGTTAATAGACTATTAGTTGTGTTACTATGTTTTTTTCTTTTTTTCTAATGCTCTTTTTTAAATAAACATTTTTATTAATTTATATTTTCGTATCTTGTTTAAAAAAAATTAAATTTTTACTGATTTTTTCTTATATAGTATATTCACTAAATCACATTTTTTTTATACTCTAAAATTATTAGTAGCGAGAGTACATTTTATCATATGTGTCGTACTTTAAAAATAAAATTTTAATTTAATATTTTTATATATACACAAAAAATATATAATCTAATATATATTTTATATTGTTATCTAAAAAAATTTCATAAACATGTACTATAATATTTCTTTTAACTGTCAGAATTGTATATAAAGTAACATATATATTATATTATATTATTTTGTGTATATATAAAAATATAGTATTAAAATTTTAATTTTAAGACAAGATACATATGATAAAATGTATTAATAATTTTGGAGTACAATTAAATTAAAAAATATTATTCAGCAAACAAACTATATAAGAAGAAAATAGTGTAAATATAAATTTTATAGAAAAGATATGAATATATAAATTAATAAAAAAGTATCCAAAAAAAGAATATTAGAAAGAAGAAAAATAAAATATAACAACTAATAGTAATATCTTATTAACAAAAGAGAAGTAAATATGAGCTAATAAAAATTAATATTAAATAAAAGATGGGGGAATCCATATCATTCTGTATTCATTTATATGTACCTAAGATTACTCTACTGGTTGTGAATAATATTCCATATGGGATGTACTCCCTCCGTCCCGGCCAAATGTTTACATTTGGTCCGGGCACGGAGACCAAGGATAGTGGGTGTAATAGTGATTTTATTGTTAAAATAAATGAAGTAGTGGGTGTAATAGTGTAAAGTGTTGAAAAAGTGGAGTGAAGTAGTGGATGTAATAATATATTTATTGTTAAAAGTTACTATTTTTAGTAATGTAAAGAATTGGGTGGGACGTCCCAAAAAGGAAAGTGTAAAGAATTGGTTGGGACGGAGGGAGTATTATACTACTAGCGTAAAAACTTGTGCATGCATGACCTTTTTGTACCATCATAAAATTAAATTTATTTTTAGTTATATTATTTTAATTAATTTTTATTATTTATTTTTAAAATTTTAGTTTTAAATGCATATATATATATATTAAAATATTTATTGACCGATATCAATTCCATTCTAGGTTTATAAATATTAAATTAATATTTAAAACATAATTAATAAATCATACATATATTATGTAACTATATAAGTATATATATGTATTATTATATAATTTAATTTTGATTTTCTGACTAAATTATTTTTTTTAACAATTTAATGTATAAATCGTAAAAAGTTCTATTTTACAAATTTTCTAATTTTTTACCTAAATTTACTAAATTTTTGTATACATAATCTAATATCTTATTCTTAAATATAATTTTCCAAACCCATTTATTTTATTATAAAGATTATAATTGATTGGTTACTATATTTTGTCTATTTGCATATTACTCTTACACCCACAAATTCTTCTAGGTTTTTTTTTATTATAGTTACATCCTCTTAAAAATATCACACGGACTATAATTATATATCATGAGATTAAGGTTCTATATCCAATGGCACAAATTCTATCTTTTTTAACCAAAATTTTAAAATAATGATACATATCTAGTTATACAAAATACCAGAGTCTGAACAAGTAGGTAGGACGGATAAATGATGAATTTAAACATTTATTTAAAATCCATTTTTTATATGAAAATATATATTTAATACAAACACATATATACACACATATATAATGATATTTAAATAAATTTATATTCTTTTAACTAATACCATAATAGTTATTTTCTCAAATTTTATCATTTAACATTCAAGTATTTTCACTGCTTATAATTTGACTAATAAATTGTAATATTTTGTATTTTTATATAATATTTATTCTCATATTTTAATTTTTTTTTTTATCTATTTCTAAAATAAATATACATTGAAATCATATGATTTTATATAGTATTATTATTTTAATGTTAATATCACAATTATAACTCAATTCCATATTTTATTCAAATATTTAACATATTAATATTTGAAATCAACTATACGAACTACATTTCTCAAATTAAAAAAATTATTAATAAATAACTTATATAAGATTTATTTATATTATGAAAAATTAATATATGATAAATATATTGATAGTTTGTGTATTAAGATTTAAAAAAAAATAAAAATTTAAGTAGATCAAACGGTTGTAACAATGATTATTTAATATGAGCTTATTGGTTCGATACCAATGACATAATTATATGTTTTTATAACAAAAATATCTAAATAATGGTACATATCAATTATGCAAGATACAATAGTATAACTATTATTTTTTGTCATTCTCGTCTATTATATAGTAATAGATTGTTGGTGAGTCGGTGTTAATCCGAAAGCTACTCATCACTTGATGACTTAGCGTAAAAAGGAAATTAATTATATAGCACGCGGGGATATAATTTGAAAATATAATTCAGCAAGCTAATTTCACAAACCGGTTGATTTTAATTTGTTGCTATAAGTTTTCATGTGTATGTATCCAAATGTATATTTTCATGTGCAGCTTTTTATCAAAATGCGTTCGAAATAATAAATTTTATATGTAACTGGAGTTTAGATTTAGAGGGAGAAATGCAAAATATATATATATATATATATATATATATTACACTTATTTTCTTTTTTATATTTTTTTAATTCAAATATTAATAATCGAGTGAGATGAAAATAATATAATATTTAAATATTAAGAAGATAATATAATAGTTAAATATTAAAGGATTGGTGATAGAAATTTATAAATTAATCTATGCACTCTTTGATCTTTTACTTGGTTTCATTTATTTTCATTTGAGATTTAATTATACGATAATAATAGATAATATAGGTAAATGTTATGTTGTGATTGATTAAAAATAGTGAAATGAATGAAATTAAAGAGATTAATAAGTCTAATTAATGGAGTTAGAAGGGAAGTTTTTCTAAAGAATAATGAACGAGTCTAATTTATTTATTTATTTATGAAATTTGGATAAACAAAAATATGCATGATTAAGAATGGGGCGTGGGTAGATCGAGGTTGAAACTAATAGAATGAAGTTAGATTTTTTCTCAAACCTGAATGAATGAATGAAGTATTTAAAATTTTAGTTATTTTAAATTATTTTTTATTTTCTTCAAATTCATTTATTCTAGTTAAATATAACATTAACTATACAAACTATGAATTTATTATTAAAAAAATAAATAAAAATATGAGCTATGAATTATGATAAAAGCGATGGTAATTAAAATCAACAATTCTCACATTTGGCCGAAGTAATATCAATATCTCTCATAATTTTTTGGGTAATGATAATTTAATATTTTGAAATGTACACCTTTTTTGAGAGTATCCTTAACATGTATTAATATTTGAATAATATTAATAACTTATTTATATTATTAATATTTTTTTGTTAAAAAAAGATGAATAATTATAAAATAATGTATAAATAATCATACAAATATTAAATTTCAAAATTTTTACCGGATATAAAATATTTTAAAATAAAATATAGTAATTTATCTGTTAGATTATTATATTTAATTAAAACATTCGTTTTTTTAAAAAATGTCCTTTGGGAGTATATATTTTCTCTCGGAGACGAAGTATATATACGAAAGTAGCATCGCACCAGACACACCAAGTGTCAAGTCTTCCGAAATAGAGGCTTCCAGAAACCCATTTCCGTAACTCGACGCCACGTATTGCAAACAAATTAAGGCCAATAAATAATTGCCACGTAATAACCATCTCCAATGAGTAGGGTGTGTTTGTTTAATCAATACTACTATAAAAGGAAAAAGTAAAGCTAAAACCCCGTAACCTCATTCATTTCATCACTCTCACTGCACTGCACTCCGGTGGCAATCTCGTAAATATGAACAAGTGGACACTACCGTCCGTTCTGTTCCTTTTATGCCTTGTATTTCTCCTCCCAAACCAAGGTATATTATACACCTCCATTTTTATGATCTGTATAAATATAATGTACGTATTGTTTTATTTGTTTATCCAATATCATCAGTTGTGATTTATTGTTTTAGATCGTAATTACAGTCATTGCTATTAGAATCTAATCGAATAAATCTATGCCTGGAATTTTGAAGTACGATTATTTTGATTGATTTGAGGCAAAAGTGAGATTATGTTTACGCAGGGAGGAAGTTACATGCGAGCGCAGAAGATGATTCAGAAGATGTGGTGGATCCGCCAAAGGTTGAAGACAGAATCGGTGCGGTGCCTCATGGTTTATCCACTGATTCTGATGTTGCCAAGAGGTATGTCCCTGTGATTGGAATATATAGGAGGTGAGGTTTACGTGCACTCTGATTATAGTTATCAGAATCACTGTTGGATTTGTCTTGTTTTAGGGAAGCTGAATCCATGTCGAGAAAAACTCTGCGTAGTAATGCCGAGAGGTTTGAGTTTCAGGCTGAGGTTTCTCGCCTCATGGACATTATTATCAATTCCCTTTACAGTAACAAAGATATTTTCTTGAGGGAGTTGATATCCAATGCCTCTGATGTAAGGGTTTTACGTTCTTCTTGGCTAGATGAATATTGTTATTCTAACTTATGAGATGGAATTATGTTTTCACAAACAATTATTCAAATTTCAGGCGCTGGACAAGATTAGGTTCCTTTCACTCACTGATAAGGGGGTATTGGGTGAAGGTGATACTGCCAAGCTTGACATTGAGGTAGGTTTTTTTTTATTGCTTTCGTACTTTGTCGTTTCTAAAGTTATAATCTGAATAGATTTAGAGCTTATTATGCGTATGATATGAATTCTGCAGATTAAGTTAGACAAAGAACAGAAAGTACTTTCAATTCGTGACAGAGGTATAGGTATGACAAAGGAGGATTTGATAAAGAACTTGGGAACCATAGCTAAATCCGGAACTTCAGGTAAAGCGAGTGCTAATGCCTCACTCATAGAATCAACATGCCCTACTCTTATTGCTTTTGATGATGAACTAGTGAACTAATTGTTTTTTGCCCTTCTGTTGTAGCTTTTGTGGAGAAAATGCAGACAAGTGGTGACCTTAATTTGATCGGGCAGTTTGGTGTTGGCTTTTACTCAGTATATCTTGTTGCTGACTATGTAGAAGTCATTAGCAAGCACAATGATGACCAACAGTATTATTTCCGGACCTCTACAAGTTTTTAGTCATCATACTTGTCTTTACCATGGATGCTTATTAATGCTGACCTCTATTTTGCAGGTATGTATGGGAATCGAAGGCTGATGGCGCGTTTGCAATTTCAGAGGACACATGGAATGAACCACTAGGGCGTGGAACTGAAATCAGATTGCACCTGAGAGAGGAAGCTGGGGAGTACCTGGAAGAATCCAAGTTAAAGGTGTGTATTGATCTCTATCTTTGTTCTATTAATTGATAAATGATAACACACATTTGTAAGGTAGGATTTGTACAATTTTATGTGGCTACAAAATTTCATTGGCCTTCATATTTGAGTTTTGCGATTCAATATAGATGTAAACAGCATCATGCCATCATATGACATTCAATCTGATTGCAAAACGTTGAAGTACTAGTCAAATAATCGCAAAGTCCTTGTTGAATTTTGTTTATTTGTCAACCAGCCTTTCCCCTTTGAGTATCTTTCATTTGGAACCATTCAGGAGAAAGGAATGTACAATCAAGCACGCTAGGCGCACATTTGAATTTTAAAAGTCGTTGCTGTGTGATGTATTTCTTTTTATTTAAATTGTTGACAAGATTAAAAGGGCAAAGAAACTTACTCTTGGCGCATAAAATTATAATTATGTTATGGGGTACACTGTTGGACATCTAATTATATGTATTTATCTGTAACAAAATATATCAAACATGTGTGCTTTGGGTTTCAACTTAAAATGCTGCAAATCGAGAAAAAGGTTGTTTTAAATATTATGATATAATAGGTTAAACACAAATTGCAAAGTCTAAGCACACTGCGGAAGGCACTATATGATGATAGTTGACTGGGATAGAGGGTTTGATGTTTTAAGTTACTGGTTTGACTGCAGGAATTGGTAAAGAAGTACTCTGAGTTTATTAATTTCCCCATATACCTTTGGGCCAGCAAAGAGGTGGACGTAGAAGTTCCTTCTGATGATGATGATGATTCCAGCGATGATTCCAATGACGACAATGAGAAATGTATGTCCACTTTATCTGTTCATACTTATTCACGTTATCTTAATGCATCATTTTCGATATTCTAATATTGTCTACTTATTTTTCTTAACGCCATAATATTGTATTGTTTTCTCCCTATTACAGCTGAAGCTTCCTCATCAGAAGATGGGGATGACGATGATGATGATTCTGAGAAAGTGGAGGATGAAAAAAAATCAAAGACCAAGACAGTCAAAGAAACAACTTATGAGTGGGAACTCTTGAATGATGTGAAAGCTATATGGTTACGAAGCCCTAAAGAGGTGACAGATGAAGAGTATTTAAAATTCTACAAATCCCTTGCAAAGGTAAGCCACCACTTGTATGTGTATAAAGGTGAACTCCTTTTTGGACCGTATAAATCGTTTTAGCTTTTCCTTTGTTTAACACATATTTTTGTCTCCAGGACTTCAGTGATGAGAAGCCATTAACATGGAGTCATTTCAATGCTGAAGGAGATATTGAGTTTAAGGCTGTACTTTTTGTACCTCCGAAAGCTCCTCATGATTTGTACGAGAGTTACTATAATGGCAATAAGTCCAACTTGAAGCTTTATGTTAGACGGGTTTTCATCTCTGATGAATTTGATGAACTTTTGCCTAAATATCTGAATTTCTTGAAGGTAAAACTTAGGTCTCTCAAGTTCTCTAATAATTCTCGGTATCTTAGCAATATGTGACCTCTGGCTGAATTGTTGATATACTTCTTTCTGGTTAGGGTCTTGTTGACTCTGATACCTTGCCACTAAATGTCTCAAGAGAAATGCTTCAGCAGCACAGCAGTTTAAAGACAATAAAAAAGAAGCTTATCAGGAAGGCCCTTGATATGATTCGTAAGATTGCTGATGAGGATCCTGATGAATCTAATGACAAAGAGAAGAACGGTACGGGAATCTTGAAGTTCCCATGATTTTCTAAACTAAAATTGATAACTGTCTATACAGATAGGTAGTCCTGCAAAGTTCTGTATGTTTGTTGGGTGTTGGATGTATCCCTTTTCTAGTTATTGGTTAACTTAATATTGGTTCTGCCTTTGTACTCTTTTATTTTCTTTTTCTTTTTCTTTTTTAAAGCATTGATTATGGTGCAGATGTTGAGGTATCTGATGAAAGTGATGAAAAGAAAGGCCAATATACAAAGTTTTGGAATGAGTTCGGCAAATCAATAAAACTTGGAATAATTGAGGATGCAACAAACAGAAACCGCCTGGCCAAACTCCTTAGGTTTGAGAGGTATTTGTGTTGTAGTTTTTATGAATCCCCAGAGCTGTTCATTTTTTTTGTGACTAATTTGGCTTATATGCCTTACAATGTGAGTATCTGTTCTAAAAAATCTCGGGGTGAGCGAGAATCGAACCGCGAGAATCGAACCCAGAACCTGGGACGACAAGAGATAAGCCCTTACCACTTGTTCATTTTAGAATTGTGTCTAATCATCAAATTTATTACTCTTTGCAGCACAAAGTCGAAAGGGAAACTAACTTCACTTGATCAATACATTAAACGAATGAAATCTGGCCAGAAGGATATCTTCTACTTAACAGGAGTGAGCAAGGAACAGTTGGAGAAGTCTCCATTCTTGGAGAGACTGATTAAGAAAAATTATGAGGTGCTCATATCTTGTTAAAATATGTTAATAATTCTTTCACACTTGTGTTTCTGCATCATCTCTCTTTAACCCTGTCTGTCATCGGTATAAATGTGCTTTTTCTAATCTCTAATTTTTAACTTGCAGGTTATTTTCTTTACGGATCCTGTGGATGAATACCTTATGCAATACCTAATGGATTACGAAGACAAGAAATTCCAGAATGTGTCCAAGGAGGGTTTAAAACTCGGAAAGGATTCCAAAGTCAAGGAACTCAAGGAGGCCTTTAAGGATTTGACCAAATGGTGGAAGGGCTTACTTGCTAGTGAGAATGTGGATGATGTGAAAATAAGCAACCGTCTGGCAGACAGTCCTTGTGTAGTTGTAACATCAAAATATGGTTGGAGTTCATATATGGAAAGGATCATGCAGTCTCAAACTCTAGCAGATGCAAGTAAACAAGCATACATGCGAGGCAAAAGGGTTCTTGAAATTAACCCGAGGCACCCAATCATCAAGGAGCTTCAGGCAAGAGTTGCGAAGGACCCTAAGGTAACCTTCTTTTCTTTTCTATATTCTTTTTGGTTTTTTGAGCAAGGTTAATTACAAGAAATTTGAATATTCATGCACCCTTTTGTCTCAACTGAGACTTGAATCATCGACCTTCTGTTACCAAGGAAGAGAGGTAACCTTATTGGATTCTCTTGTGTTAACTAATTAAAGTTTGTGAATAATGTATTCAAGTTTGCAAGTAAAGGTTCTGTAATATCACTTACCATGATCTCATTCCAAACTTAGTTCTGAATCACTTATATATTTTACCATGCAAAATATATATATGTTTGTAATAAGCTTTGTACTTTTAACTTCAGGATAAGAGCGTTAAGCATACAGCGGAGCTCGTGTACCAAACAGCATTGATGGAGAGTGGCTTTGTTCTCAGTGACCCCAAGGATTTTGCATCCCGCATATATGGCTCTGTAAAGAATAGTCTTAATATCAATCCTGATGCTACACCTGAGGAGGAGGACGATGTTGAGGAAACCAAAGTGGAGTCTAGTGTGCAAGAAGGAGCTGATAGTGCCATGGAAGATGACAGAGATGTCAAGGATGAGTTGTAGACTGCTACAACTTTGTACTAATTTTCTTAATTTAAATTCTGCTTTTTGTTTACTTTCCCCTCTAGTCCTATATCTCTAGTTCAAAGAGATTACCCCCCAAAAGTTGCAATTTGTGCTAGCTTGCTGTGAGGTTAGAGAAGATGGATATTTTTTTGAGTAATGTATTAGATGATAGCTTTCAGAAGTTGATTCTTAACTTTTAGTTAACTATGTTATGTATCGAAGATCATCTGACTTGGTTATACAAATATTGCAGCAATGATTGTAGTCTGTAGAATATTCAGTTTGTGTGTGAGATATGCCTGTTCAATGGAGGTTGACAGATATGAGGAAGAAATATTACTTGGGAATGCTATGGTAGCGTTAGCTTTGATCCTTAATACAAGCTCCCGTAGTCCCATGGTGTACTCGAACAAAGAGAAAAGCATTACAGAGCAGTAGAGAACGGGACAAACACTGTAGCAAAAGACATTAATAAACTTCTGATGCTTGGACACTACAACTAGACTAACCTTTTTCTATTGATGTGTGATCTACATGTCACTGCAACTTTTGATGCATATAGATATTCGTTATACTAGTTGGAGACTTGGAGCAAAACCACCGCACAATGAGGCTTTTGATTGCAGCCGACCATGATAATATAATACATAAAAACCGAACAAATAAGCAATTGAGGGCCTGTTGATGCAGAGGACCTCGAATTTAGACAGGGAAAATCTGAAGATCTGATTCCCTTGCTACAATGCTAACTAAACTAAACTAATCTCTAATCTTTTTAAGAACATTGGGGTTCATCTTAATTTAAATCATTAACCGGAATGCTTACTGCTAAGGCTCCGCGTAATCACTTTTTGTATGACGATTTAAAGATATTGTACCTGGCGTCCGACATTGCTAATGCTGCTCTGGTCATATAGAGCTGGATTATACATGTGACATGTCATATGTGTATATAAAAATTACAGTATATTGTGTGTGCGTGTGTAATATTACGAGTTGACTTCCTGTCAGAAGAACAAACAATAGTACAATTTAACGTGAAATTTGTTCCCATTTAGAGGAATTTCTTGTGGTCCACATATATTGGTGCATTCTGGAAAGATACACCATAGATAATATTGAAATCTTTTCTTATATTGCTATGTTTGTGATAAACAGAAGACATAAGCTGAAGTTGGTTTGTTAGAAGTGCATTGCATGTGCCTTTGAGGAAGTAAAGTTTGGTCAGTCACATGGATGCAACTCCTGTAGGCTGTAAACCTTAGAACAACTCCAACAATGGAGGTTATCATGATGTTAATGGAATTATCGTGATGTTAATGGAATGACGAGCCACGTGGCATGTGATGTCAATTTGAAATATCAAAGCATTCCATAATAAAGTGGTAAAGTAGGTGTTAACTTTTTTTATGAGTCCGATCATAAATAAAATATTACTTATTTTATATATTTATATTATATGTTTTATTTATGAAATTTATTTAAATTATATACATGTAAATAATTCTTTAAATATTTTTTTATATGTACTTCATGCGTAAATTGTTTATTACTAATATAATATATATTTTAAAATAATATAATATGTAGGGAAATTATGTTCTAAAAGTTTCATATAACCTCCAATTTAATATGATATTTAAAAATAAATAAGAAACATTAATGTAAATAAAAGATGAAAGATAAAATAAGACAAGTTGGAAAAGTTGGCATCTTAAGATATCAAACCATTGAATTATTTTTTTAAATAAGGATGCCAAAAATATACGTAAAAGAAAGTTTGTAAATGTGAAATTGTATTTTGTATGTTATCCTCTACACATTTTTTAAAATGTCAGGCTTCAATTTAATATTTATAAATATTGAGTATTAAGCTGAAATTTTGTCACTTCAATCAAAATTTGGCTAAAAAAGACATACAAATATATACGAATGAAGTATTTAACATAATCATTCGATTTACATCAAAATGTCCGGTAGAAATGAAATATCAACATTCTTAACTATATTGTTTTTATTGACAACTACATTTGATCGGCAGTACTGCTACTCCAAACCGACTATATAAAGCATTCTTTTCGAAAGTAATCATTGAGGATGTTAAAAAAATGCAAAATCATATAATGCATCTTTGATTTCACTTGCTGAAGCTACTAATTATGTTTCCTGCACTAATTTCACACCGATAGTTTCTCAGGACACAAACATACGATTTTCTCAAGAGTCAGGACACATACACACGCTGTAATGGTAAAGATACATTGTGCAAGCTTATTTAAATTCATACCATTGGTGAAAAAGATATATAGGACTATATCATATTATCTGTATCATGATTTGTGGCGGACACAACATATGATTCGTAATTCGTTACAGCTGTACATTTTGGAACTATTATAACTACCAATCTTGTAATTTCGGTTAAAGTAACCACACACAAAAAAAAATACTGAAGAACTTCCACCGAATCAGTATAATATTTCCAGAAGACACCATTAATTAAATCTTTTCATTAAAGCAGAGCTTTACGTTTCATTACCAGCTAATTAATTATATACAGTATACAGTAGATACCAAGAATATATTGTAGAGGTGATTTTTGATGTTAATTAATTAGAAGCATGTATTGCCATCAAAATTTAAGCATCAGAGAATATATATAACCATTAATAACATATATATGTTTTCATTCGATCACATTAAAAAAAAAAAAATCTACAATTTACAAATTGACTCGGCCTTTACAAACTGGATATCATACGGTGTACATGAGCATTTAAAATCATGCCCAGCCATTGATGTGCACAAAGAAATCAAGAGACGGAGATAAAAAAGAAAAAGCTGACGAGGGAAGTAAATAATGTAAATTGCATGGCTGAATTTGAATTAATGGTTGATGAATCTCCGATGGAAAAATCAGGAAACCATGAACTGCCTCGATTCTCTTGGGACGTCCCTGAACTTGAACTCGAACCAGCTGATGTCGTTCCTGTATTCATTGGCATTGTTGATGAATCTTTTGAAGATTTCCGACTGCAAAAAAATTAAAAAAAAATGCTTCAGCAAAAATTCCAGTACTAGTAACATCTCATAATTAACCAAATTCATTCAAGTTGCATTTTAAGTAGTCATGTATACTCGATATCAATCAATAAACAT
The DNA here is from genome assembly GCA_008931105.1 of Oenanthe javanica. Lineage (NCBI taxonomy): Eukaryota > Viridiplantae > Streptophyta > Magnoliopsida > Apiales > Apiaceae > Oenanthe > Oenanthe javanica. The sequence goes on along the minus strand of QRFB01001857.1, from coordinate 31,621 downwards.
TTAACATGCATTTAAATAATACGATTAAGTATACTCGCAAGTCGCATTATAATTTATGTTTCATGTACCGTTAACATCACAGTACCTGAAATTAAGTGTAATACAGATAACGAGTTTGTAGGTCAAATTAGTTTGTAAGTGTATGAACTTATATATTTATATACCTCGGTAAAGAAGGGCAGAATGTAATGATATAATCAGCTCCCGTACACGTAAAAGTACTTGTAGCATCGTCGTAAGCGTAGCTATAAGACCTAGGACAAGCCGACTTGAACATCTGCGAATACACGGACGGCTTACAAGTGTCTGGCGAACCATATGCGCCACTGCAACAATACTCCGGGCTACCAAATGCCTCGCATGCACTTTTGCACGCTTGTCCATCCCCGTCTCGGAGCTCCGTTGGACACATGCGGTTCAAATCAGTTATGCAACCGGTTGACCCGCAAGCACCCGACCCACCACTTGCTTCAATAATCATTGGCAAATTGTAACCATCTACGAGGCTAACATCATAAAAGTCCTGACTACTTGATCCAGAGTCCGAACCGATTGTAAATTCAGCTAGTGTTGCTGGCGGGTTGGCTCCTGCACCGTTACATTCCATCTGGTTTGATCCACAATCACCTGTTTTGCAGCTTCCTTGACCCGTGTTCGTGTCGAAAGTACAATCGGTTCTGCCCCAAAACCGACCTGACCAGCCTGGTGGAGCTTGGAATGTTCGAGAATCACCTGGTGTGAGCTGAAACCCGGTACTGTCTAGCTTAGCGGTACCTGCATTGGCTAATATTCCAGGCCATACAATATAGTTACATTTGTTTATTAAAGTAAATGTAGCCGCTGATATGACACTGATCGAGTTTGCGATATAAAAAACGAGAATGATGATATAAAGAACACTAGTACTAGGAGGTTTAGACAAAACTTGTTCCATGTAAATTATGTTTGGTGATATTCTTAGAACTGAAGAAATGGTAATAGAAGATTAAAAATGAAGTACGCTGGTATAAAAGGTTTGATGTTTGGTGGGAGAAAATGAGAGCTTGGCGAGATATATTGATCGATCGAGGTGGATAGTACACCCAAAACTACCTGTAAAACAACAACTAGCTAGCGCGCTTTTATATAGTGCCAAGTTGTTTTTAAAGACAAGTTCAAGTGGATGAATCAGGGGTTTTTAATTATATGTCATGGTGACTGCTGATCGAGTACCTAATTACCATTTTTTCATTTTTATTGCATGAACATTAAGGGTTGGAATATGTGTGCAATTTTATATATTACTCGTACTTCATATACAAATGATTTAAAACGTAACTGCTGTCTTTTTTGTTGTTGCTAAGTTAAAACTGATCCTGTATATCAGACATTTTTTAAGGTTAAGCACTACATTTATGCCGCAGCCTTCCCCAGTAAAAATTGGTTCTAGATTCGCTTTAATTTTATATAATAATGTACGGTTTGTAAGTCTATGTCTATGTGCCTGTTTGACAAATTTGAAAAATCGAATATAGTTTTTATATAGGCAAATAGGTATCTTAATGGCCCGGATTCGATTCTGTATGAATCTCAAGGAAATGGCTTGAAATGTATAGTACTGAATATTTATGTGTAGCGCAAGTTTGTATGCGTATATATGCATGCACCGAATGGTCGGTAGTTTTTTAGACTGCCATGTATAGTCGTGTTGAATGCATATAAAGTTCGAACGTGAACCAACACAGAAAATTTCGAACTTGTAAGTAATTTGAATTATGCATTTATTTCATAGAGACACCGTTCCTAGACTCTCTTGCCGACAAACAATGAACATCAATAAATCATATAATGTCATTATATTAATTAGTACTCAGTTTTTAAGCCTAAAGTTGATATAAAGACAAATGGTTTGGGGATATGCTTTAAAATGATATTATTAGAAAACAAACATATTTACTCGGCAGATACGTAAAGTTCGTGCATGGTTGACCATGTAGAAATACATGCCCCAAATATTAGTGCAATATCTACGCAGCAAAGCAAGTTGCTACTCTTTCATGTGAGCCCATCCTACACGTACATGCATGCATGTTTATCTCTTTCTCGTATTAAACTCTTTCTTTTCCGGGGCATATTGTCAAGTAATTGCTGAGCTGATTTTATATATATGACTTGTATATGATTAATCCATATATATTCAAAACTAAAATCGGGCAAAAGTATGCCTGAAATATAGTTCGGCCATCTTTTGCCACACTTTCAAATATTTTTGTCATTTTTTACTAATTTTTGTAGTTTATACACATATTTTGTACGAAGCCAATACTCTTTTAAGTAGTTTCAGGGGTGATTATTAATATTTTCTCTCTCTTATTTTTTTTTGCTTAGTTGATTATTAATCTTACTGTTTTTAAGTAGTCAATTTTGTGCACTGCACAACAAATTTGAGCGTTTTCTGTTGTGCAAAGAAGATAAGATTGATGATGATGGCCAATGCAAAACTTTTTTGAAATGAAAGCAACTGGTCCCTACTCTTAAAGGAAACTTGTTTTTACTAAAGATGAACGTAATTAAGCAATCTAATTAATTAGACGTTTCTAACAACCAAACACCAATTTTAATTATTACTCCAATTTTAATTAAGAACGTGCATGGAACATGTAATCTGTCGTGTAAAGAACGCATAGAATCCTATCCTTTTTCTTGTACTACAGATTCTCCCTGCTTGTATACATATATGCATATATGTACTTGTACCTGTATATATTTTCCTTCTGTAAGCTGACTAATGCCACGTTCGTAAAAGTGATGTGTATATGTAGCTGAATCGCAACAATATTACTAATATTAACGGGACAAAACCATACTATATTTCTATGCGGTAATGAGACTAATGACAATGAATACGACCTCAAATTATGATTAATTAACCCGTTATTTGCAGGAGAAAGAGAAGAGTGTGCCTAAAGATCGGTGGATTATGTTGCTATAAAAACTTCCTTTTAAGATGTACAGAAAAAAAAACGTTTAATTAAGCAAAACTAAGATTTAGAAAATTAATCAAGTCAAAATAAGTTTACTTAATAAACATGAAAATAACCAACACCCGCACCCGGAGTATGGTCAGAAAAGTAATATTGCGTGGAGAGGATATGGCAGTAAAAAGTGATGACGGAGAAAGTCGCAAGGACTTTCAACTTTTACGTCGTGCATTGCATCGGATAAGATAGGCGCATTCACATTTCACGCACTCTTGCTACCTTTTTATCATCATAAATCATTAATAATTTATGTAGATGAACTTATGCTTTTGTTGTGTATTTAATTTTTAACATCCACCACACCATACTCGGCTTCTATCTTCTTGACTAAGTTTCTTACTTATTTACTCATTGGGCACACCAATAACTACACAATACTAACATACTCGCGCTTTTGATCTGTTGAGTCTTCATGACATCTAAACACATCATCTCATGTTCGTTGGTCCAAAACCAATATTTAAACGGGAATAACCTTGTGCGTGCGCGTCACTAGATGATATCGTTGGAAAGTCCAAAAAACAAAAAAAAATTATTGATCTTCACATTCTAGTTTCCTTTGTTTACTAGCTTTTGTTATAGACGAACTTCTGGTTTGTTGCACATTAATAACAAAGATATTGTCACTGAACAATACAAACCATATGGTTACTTGTGGAACTAGGAGGATACATACACACAAACAATACACCAACCTGGGAAGAGTATAAGGGTACTTGTTACCAACAAACATTAGATTGATACAGATATCATTCTTCTGTGCCAATATTGCCATCTATCTTGATATCATTTTCAAGATTTCAAAACAACTCTTCTTCTATTATACAATAATACCTGAGTGCAGATAACAATATATACAATCTGATACGAAGCAATTCATTTAAGGAACAAATATAATAAAAAATATATGATATACATGCTTAGCTTGAAAATAGCTCATGCTGATCCATACCATCCAATATATCCAAAATGCTCGACTTTTGATGCCCCTGCTGCAAGAATCTTCTTGGAGAACTTCCGGTGCTCCTACTTAATGCCCAAACTTTTGTTGATCCCCTCCTGCCCATAACAAATTCTTGGCTTTTGCTTCTCCCAGTAATCAATTTTCTCTGCTTCACCACCTCTTCTAATAAATTTCTGTCCTCGGAAGAAAGTTGTTTCTCTCGGCCTATATACTTGTTGTCTAATGATGACGGTCCTTGTGTCTCAATATGTGGAATTACTCCTTTGCTAGGNTCTCAATATGAGGAATTACTCCTTTGCTAGGCGGTGATCGAACTGGCAAGGCCTTGAATCCGTTGTCTCTGTACCCGACTAGGTTGATCAGACGGTGAAGGAAAACCACCAATTCAAGTATGTATTGATCCATCTTTTGCTTATCTGCATGATACATTGTTTGTAGACGAATCACACTACTGTTTGCACCAGTCTTCTTGCCACCAAAATCCATGCTGTCAAATGGGGACAACAATATTAATACTCGCATTAATACTTGTAGATAAAAGTAAAGACAAGCAACAGAGAACTGTTCACGAACCCAGTATTAGCCCACTCTCCAACCCAACCAAAACCTTGATGTGCTCTGTTCAATTTCCGGCAGAACAACAATATTAAAATTATTAAATTTGTAAAACAATTAAAAGTTGAGAAAACAAGTAGTTAAGAACATAAAAAACTCCTTTATAACAGAAGAGGATTAAAGTTGGTTAGTGAGTAATCAGACTGATTGTGCATACTTGGTAGTGTCTGCTGCAATTGGAACAAGCCACTGGAGAGTTTTCTCCATTTCAGCTTTGATTTGAGGAACTGTAAGCTGGAAATCATAATATTATGTACATAAGCCATGACGAATACTAAAAGGAGCCCGGAAAAATTCAGTAAGAAAACAATTACAAGGGACTTGGGGGGAGTGCACACCTCTTCCTTCGCATCATATGCCTGTAACCTAGAACGCAATGCCATCTTGACACTGATTGGCAACCCATTGTACAATCCATCTCTCGTATTAGGAGGGAGAGATGTAGGTCGACATGCCTAATTTCATATTAAGAGAAAATTTTACAGTACATCAGCTCAAGTACACAACACCTATCACAAGCAGCTTACTCAAAAGACAAGTATATAGAACTTACAATGTTATCTATTTGAGTGATTATATGAGCATAATGTAAAGCAAGACCAGCAACGCCTAGTCTTTCAGGTTTATTTGAAGGCTTTTCGGTATGTGTCACACCTGCCCACGCAAAAATACATCAGAGAAGAATAACGAGGGCCAAGTTGCAACACAATTATCTACTCCACTATGCAAGATAATTTAAAAGTTCATGATTCGTAACACCAAAGCAGCAATCATTTGAGAGCGATTCCCTTCATCACATTACTTTTAAGTTTTATCCAACGAGTGATGCAGATAATTTTACTTTGGTTCTGCAAACTATTCATGGAACAAAGTGAAATATCCATGCCGACTGTGCTATATAATACATTAATACCTTTATCTCCAAATACTTCCAGGATGTCTTGATGTATGAATGTTACTATATCGACAAGCTTCTCTACGATCTGCATTGGTAAAAGGCACGAGGAAATATGCAAAACATTTAATAGGCTGTAGAATCACAGAGGATTTTGACTCCAACTATTCATATTTACTATTAAATATTCTGTGTTCAGAATCATCAATACTGTGCGAATCAATTTACCAAAAACATGAAACAATTTAACCAACTGATGCAAAATTTGGACAGAATACAAAAAGATATTCTGGACAACATACTTCCTCCAGACTTCTAGACCAGAGAGATTTTTTTTGTAAGCTCTTCACGAGTTTTCTTTGATGCTTTAGCTCAGAATGTAATATCACCAGCCCCTCTCCTATGCCACCAAGACAACAAATTGATTGTCAGGGATATTCATACTCAGATAATAACCAGCTATGACAATGCAGATGCAAATTTCTTGCTTAGACAAACACGATAACAATATGAACATCAAATGAAAAATGGACTAGCCCTTGAGGCAACTCTTAGTTGAAAAAACTCATGACAATTTCACAGTACTAATAATGCCAATGTCTGCCATACAAGTACAAAATTAAGCTTAATCCTCACAATCAAAGATATAAACAACAAATTTGCATTTAATCTAGAAAGTGTCCATGCAACCACAAGAATACATATAAACCATCACCAATATTTGCTATTTACACCAGAGGGGTCGGAGGTATAAAACTGAGCTTCAGAACAAAAGAAGTGTGATATCCAATTCTAAGGGTCTAACCTTTTCGAGGAAGATGCAAAGACTCCACCTCCTCGAGCTTTCTTCGGTAATCTTGTTCAAATCTGTCTAAAGCATGCAACTCATGATATAATTCCTGCATGATATATATCCATCAGTTGGCTGTTGGCCTTGTGATCGAGTTGCTAAAAATATGCACATACACACATCTAATAAGTGCCCAATATAATATTTACAATGGTAAAGCCGTAGTGGCGAAACTATGTTATACATTAACTCATGTAGTCGTGCATATGAAGGGTCTGAAGGAATTATTACCAAAAATATTTAAAATGCAGGTAAATATCATGCATAGTCATAATGAATCAGATACATAAAGAATACATGGTAACCACAATGTTACTATCAATCTTATATTACAAATCACATGCCTTCACCGTCTCTTTTATCAATATACAATGGAGCAACCCACAAGCCAATCAAATGTACAACTTTCAGAAAGTGCACATGCCCCCAAAATACTTATGAAAACCAAAAAGTAAGTGTAACTGGGAAAGAACTAGCTTACGGAAGTGTGCTGGGCCAGGTTGGTCAATTCTTGCATTGTCTTCTCTGCCTCTTCCCTAGGTTGTTTTTGTGTCACAGGGTCCGTATCCAATCTGATGATACAACCATTCAGAAGTTTGATCTCCAATCTGAAAGCATTCTATTAACTCTTAACTGAGTATTTTATAATGAACGCAGAGTTACCTTGAGAAATAACGTCCCAAATTATGCCATTGTGGGTCTTTACATAGATCTCCAAACCTAATAACTTCTCTAGAAAAGACGTTAAATTCCTCCCTGCAAACAAATATTTAGAAAGAAAAGACTAATTATAACCACTACATGTAGCTGCTCATCGGTTTCATAAAGGTATGACTAACCTTTTGTCACCGGCAGCGATTCTAAGCAACTCCGTCATATCAGTAGAAACTAAAAGTTGTACTCCTTCAGAGTGGAGGATTTCCTTCTTAAGAAATTGGATATTTTCCCCTGAAATAGACTGTAACAAATTTGAACCTTTGGCGATGGTATTAGCAACTTCAAATGCCAGGATAGATATTTTATTCCCTCTTGAAGCCATATTTGATACAAATCCACTTCCAGCATTCAAATTTGTCATGCTGCTACCTAGTGTATCCAGGACATCCACTGCCCTCTCCAAGCCAACAATGCCAGCTTTACCAAGAAATGAGCTCGCGTGAGGTCCCTGCCATGATGCAGTAACGAGATTGTCAAACTATACCGCATTAGCTTTCCACGTTGAAATAATAATAACCAACTATAAGAACAAAGTTCTCCAGGTTAGAATCTAAAGTTGATTACTAATCCTGGTATCAAAAGCCGATATGGGTGAAAATTTATCATCTTTGAGGTAAAAATATATTATTTTTGTCGTTATAAAAGGGTTAAAATACAAACAAAAAAAACACATATACCCAGACTCAAGACTCTAATAATTGTACTAAAGGATTTTTATTACACCACCTAAGATGCACTCAATCTAGTTTACTAATAATTGAGAGTATTGGCCCTCTACATGGCTATTATCTAGCTATCTATTCTATTGTATACATCCAGCAGGACCAGCATCCACATTAGTTAGTTCATACTAGGGAAGGACACGTAAAAACCAACCATTTCTTATTGCACCAAATGCAACAAGAGTTCCTAGTCCAAACAGAGGGTACTAAGGGTCAGTTGCATAAGTTTCAAGAGCTCATAAAGAATATTTTTGACGTAGTTGACTATACAGTAATCCCTTTCTTGAATCTAACAAAAATTTCATTATTCCTTTTGGCATACCATAGAAATTAGAACTGAAACACAGGTTAGGTCTTCTAAAGTTGTTACAAAAGCAAATATTTTACATCTTAAGTTTTGGAAATTTGGAATTCTAACTTTTGGAAGTTGAAAGTGCTGAAGTGTCTCAAAACTTGCCTGCTGAGAACTGCAGATCAGTTAAGGACTTAAGGTACATTTGTTTGAGAAGGTGATAAATCCTAGAAGTAAGAGATATCATGCTTTAAAGAATATGATCTCGAATCCTTAAATTTAAACCATGGCATCCGTGAGATTACAAGCATTAAATCTTCCAATATTATTATCTCAACAAAAGAAATTACGCATAGAATATAATATATCTTTCAGCATACGTGAGCAACCACCCATATTTACAGAATAAGGTCGCACTCGAATGACCAACCATTCGTGAAATTTACCTTGATGCCGTGAATACAGGCATAAATTAACAATGGAGTCTCTATAGTGAAGCATATAAGTTCCTAGACTGTACTAGTCCTATCAGATCCTCAATATTCCTTCATTCCGAAGCCTTGCTTAGTCAATGATTACGTTAACATATCCACTATAGCCATTTCGTTGTTGTACGAAACATTGTTTAGAATGTGTAGTCTATACACACAAAGCTAAACATGACCTAAAAGTCCCAAGTCATCAAATGCTAAACCTATACACATATCAATTCTCTCCATCCCCTTGCACTCCAATGAAAGAATAATCCGAGATTTAACTCAAAAACAGCAAAAAACAAATGATCTAAACTACCTGTACAGTTGATCCACCAATCTAACAGCTAAAACAATTCACACTAACAAATACACATATACAAGTATAAGATTAGGTCTGTTTACCTTGGTTGCGTGATTGCGAACGGGAGTAGAAGAGGACCTCAATTCCCTGGAAATAGAGAAATTAAGCTCCCCGGAATCGAAAATATGATGAGTCTTTCTTTTCTCAGCATTCGAAACAAACGACGACGAATCAACGACAACCTCATCGCTATCTTGACTATCTTTTCTTCTCTTCTGTTGCTTTCCACCAAAGCTCTTGATCGATTTCAACTTCCCAGAGAAACCAGAACTAGGTGTACTAGTATTTGAATTAGAATTACCTTTTTGTTGAAAATCAGGACTAGTAGTAGCAGTGTGTTTAATTGTCCCGCCTGTACAAACCCCCNCAAAGCTCTTGATCGATTTCAACTTCCCAGAGAAACCAGAACTAGGTGTACTAGTATTTGAATTGGAATTACCTTTTTGTTGAAAATCAGGACTAGTAGTAGCAGTGTGTTTAATTGTCCCGCCTGTACAAACCCCCCCCATTTTCACCTACTAGTACTGCTTGAATCAAAACAGAACCCCAACTAATTTATGAATTAATTGGGGGGTGTTTGGATTGTTGACCAGGAAACAAGGGGGTGTTTTAGATGAGCAAGGTGAAATGATAGTAATAGCGCGTCAAATGTAGAGAATGGCAAACACTGTGTGTGTGTGAGAGAGAGATATGAGACTTGAGAGAATGCTCAAACACATTATTTGACTCCCTTTTTTTAGTTTTGATGATTTTTTATTTTATTTTAATGTGTTTTCTGGGCTTTTCTTACAATACAATAGTCGGTCGACAGAGATGATACAAAGTCGTATTACGGCTGTTTTGGTCAAATTGGATCAACTTGTTGGGGTTTTTTATTTGTTTATTAACTTGAGTAATTAATTCTTTANGTATTACGGCTGTTTTGGTCAAATTGGATCAACTTGTTGGGTTTTTTTATTTGTTTATTAACTTGAGTAATTAATTCTTTTTTTCTAGAACAATATTATTTTTCTGATTTTTATGTTAAGTTATAGAGTAATTTTACATAAAGATAATAGTCAAACAAACCTTTTATTTGTTTGGTCCTTTATTGTTTGTTGACTTTTGTCTTTGATGATGTCAATGTCAGATTCGGAAGTACAGTTTTGCCCTCCAATTTGTGTAATATAACCATACAAGTATTACTCCCCCTAAAATAATTGTTATATTGACTTTTTTTTTACGAGAAATTACCTCACATTAATGCAAGATTTCAAATTTTGGGTTATGGATTGTCCTCACCCATAATCGGGTAAATCCGGACTCAACTACTAAAGGTAAGTTTGTCACGTGTTTCACGAGGGACTGAACTTTGGTCTACAGAATAGTTTTGACTTGATCTTAACAGCTGAGTTAATCCGTGGAGTTATATTGACTTTTTACCTATAATTTGAAGTAGATAAACAATTATTTATATTTATTATTTTTTCAATTTTTGCAATAAATGTATAATATTTAAATTATTATTCAAAAAATTAAAAGAATAAGATATAGAGATAATATTTTTTACCTCAAACTACGCACGGCCCTGAAAGGGGCGACGGCCCAGGGCTCAAAAAATTTTGGGGCACGTTTTTTCAAAAAAAAATAATATATATTATTTAGTTAAAAATATTGTAAATTCAATAATTTTCACAATATATAAATTAATAATTTAAAAATATATATTATTATAGGGCCTATAAAACTAAAAATAAGTACTAATTACATATGTATATATATAATATGTACTTGTGGATTCTAAAAAACTAGATAATTCATTATTAAAAAAATAGAATTGAACCGATATTTTAGTGTTAATGGGAAGATTGTGCAAAGATTGAAAAACAGTAAAATTTTGTCTTTAAATTTATACTGTATGACTCAATACTCATATAGACGTATATATTTTGATATAAAAATTCATTTTTTTTCAAACTCTCAATGAGAATTTTGGTGTTATTACTTTTTTATAAGTTAATTTTTTGATTTTTGATTTATATGATGCTACATAAAAAACAATTATCTTGATGTGAAAAAAGAGAAGAAAAAAAAAAAACGAATTGATAAGCTAGAAGAGTCATAAAGATGAGTTATGGATAATTTTGTTATCGAAAAATTAAACTTTTCAAGAAAACTTGATAAAAAAATTAGTGGAAATAAGTGAAGATTTGAAAAATGTTACCGTAAACTTCTATTATATCATATGATTTTTTTATAATTATGTTGGGAAAAAATTTAGGGGATCATTTAAAATTTTCGCCCTGGAGCCTTCAACAAGTCAAGAACGGCCCTGGAACTACGTTTATAAAATCAAATCGACACTTATTTTAAGATAGAGAGAATATTATATTACCTACATTTATTTATTTGTTTAAAATTTGATATTATGTAACGAGTGTTCTAACTACCGAAAAATTCCCAAAATATAAGTTGTTAATTTTAATTTGTAAATATATATATATATAATGTTATAAAATCTCGACAAATCTTAATACTTTTAAATTTTAGAAAAAATGATAATTTCACGAATATAGTATTGAGTTTTAGAAAAAATTGATAATTTAATATAATATTATATTTTAATAAAATTTATTGTTCTTATTAAATATGTAATTAACCCATAAATATACCAAATATAAATTTAAAATTTATTTTGGAACAGATTTTAAATCTCTAAACTTTTCTTTACTAATATTGCAAGTCTGTAATAATAGCATTTCAATAACATGAGGTTGCTAAAAAGTTGTCATGGACAACTCATGGTATGCATTATATACTCCCTCCGTTCTAATTCAAATAATTTGTTTGACTTTTTACGGTTAAATTAATTAAATTTTGATTGGATATTATATATATATATAATAATTGTAAAAGATTAAAAAATATATTATTAATAAATATATTTAATTTACTTTAAAATGTAATTTTCAGTTTTTAAAATTTATAAAAAAAAAATAATTATTAATTATGGATCAAAATTTGGTCAATTTAATAATTAAAAAATCAAACAAGACACTTGAATTGAAACGAATTGAGTATTTTGACAATCTCAATTGGCAACCTCTTAATAATCTCTTAGCTCCGATAAATAAATAATTAAATATATTATGTTACACAAATTTAGTAGTCTTTTTGACAATCTTTATTAGAAATGCTCTCGGTACTTGGATGAAACTAGTTAGTGGTTAATGAATAAATATTGACACTGAAAAAGCTTAAATAAATTACTCTAGGACCTCTTCAAGCAATGATAAAATCATAACTATTCAGTTGGATAATTTTAGACATGATAGGGGAAAAAATATTCCAGATTCAACAATAAAGAAAAAAAGAAAAAGCATCGTCAGGTCTGTAATAACATGAAGAGGGTGTTTGGCTTAGCTTATAAGTAATAAGTTACTTTTTTAAAAAAATTATTTTCATATTTTTTTTGAAAATTAATATTTATTTTAGAAATTTAAGACCAAATCTTATTTCCAAATTTCAAAATAAGTTACTTATTTTCAGAAAAAAGTACATATATACCAACTTTTTCAGTTTATAAGCAGATTATAAGTTGCGTCAAACGGAACATAAGTATCATGGTCAAGTAGATACAAATCCTTCTAATGACGAAGCCAGAAAATTTTAAATATAATAATTGAATTAAAAATAGGTTTATAAATTAACATTTTCTATTTTTTTATTTTAACTAGAGTTAAATATTTTATACATTAAATATTTTTATATAAATATTTTTATTTTAATGAGAATTTTAAATTCCACTAAACAGTTTTAAGTTAACCGGGAATTTCGCAGACTTTAGGCAACTTGTTACATCCAAAATCAAATGCCTTGTATAGAATACTCGTGCGTAAAAATTATAATAAAATTACAAAGTTTACGGACATAGTTGGGGCTAACAACCAACAAGTAGACTTTCCAATCTTCATTAAAAATTTAATTGCGTATCAACATCAAATTACTTGCAACTCTGCTCAACATTGTTCAATAGGACATTGGCATGATACATGACGGATACGAGGTTGAGTCGTAAAATTAAAACCATTATACTCTCTGTCTTATTATTTATTTATTTATTCATTTAATGTTATTACAATTTTCATATTAATTTTTCAAATAAATACATGAGTGCACAAAAGTATATAAATTATTCTAATAACATTTTCAAGGTAAATATGTACTAATTCCATAATGATGTACCTCCCTGACCATCCATGACTGCAATTATAATAACATACAGAATGAAGTATAAAACCACTCAAACACTAAAGAAAACTAGTCAAATCATATGTTTAGTTGAAGACCAANTATATATATATATATATATATATATATATATATATATAGTATTTAAGCGTGCATAGCAAATTAGATCAAATTACAAAAAAATGACCGCTAAAGGTAAAAATAATGTCATTCGGGGGAGAGAGCAGGGAAATTCAGATACAATAGATCGTAAAAAATATTGGAATAATTTTTATGATATTTAAAAAGATTGCCAATAAATTTCTTGTTCTTCTTTTTACCTTTAATTCAATGGGGACGAGCCAATAGATCGTAAGAATAAGAATACAATAGTCATGATGTACCGGTATATATTATTGATAGTCTTCGCTATTTGTACCAACCTCATCGGCCTCAACTTCCAGCTACCCAACATTGAATTAGCCCAAGCATCTCAGTATCTAGTTTACCTAGTCCGGTTCACTGCCTCGCTGTTATCATAATTTCATAAATAAGATATGGATTTAGAATAAATAAATTCATATTTAATTAAAAAAAGTTAAATTTTAATCTCATATCTTATATTCATAAAATAATAATATAAATAAAAGGTATATATATTAAATTTAATATTATTGTGTAATTTTTGAAACTAACATTATTAATAATAATAAAACACACACACACATATATATAACCAAATATTATTGATAATAAAAAAAATTACATTTTTTATATACTATCATAAATTAATTTAACTAATGATTCAGTAATACTTTAAACTAAACAGATTAATTTTAGCAATCAACCAAACATATAATACGAGTAATAAATTTCATCCTCTTACCACACTAGTATAAACTAAATTATATATATATATTAAAATTTTGATAAACGAATATTTAATAAATAAACAATAAAGTCAAATAAATAATTATATACAATTTTTTTTAATTAACTAAAACTAAATAAAATATACTCTTATACAAACTCTTTTCATTATAATACACTTTTATATTAAAAAAATTTAATTAATTAAAATTAAATATAAAAAAATACAAAGTATAATATATTATTATAATATTTAAAATAGATATATAATACATATAACTTTATTACCGGTATAATCATTCTTGAGAATTTTACAAAACTACCTAACTTTTTAAGGTTTTTTTTCAAAAATACGGTTTGAGTTGCAGATGAGGTTGCAGCGCTGGCGCCACAGGTGAAAAACGGTTGCAGATGAGGTTGCAGCGCTGGCGTCACAGGTGAAAAACGGTTGCAGATGAGGTTGCACCGTATTTTTGAAAAAAGTTTTATATGTTTGGGTATTTCTGAAAAAAGCCCTTCATTCTTTTATACAATTGCTCACGGTCTCACGGATAATATTATATTATATTTAAATTATAATATATAATTTTTAATTTAAGAATATCATTTACACTATAATTTTTATTTAATACAGTTGTACTGATATTCAACTCAATTTTATCACCATTTGAACTCTTTAATTTATTTAAAATTATAATTTAGTAATTAAATCTCATGAATATTAAAATAAAAAATATATAATATATAAACAACATTATATAGAAAAATATAAAAAGGAAATGATAATAAAATAAATTAGCGCATTAAATTAAATATTTAAATTATATAAATTAATTAATATATAATTTATTGACATCATCTATATTTTACCCGAGTTATAATTTATATATATATATAGTGTTAGGTCCCAAATCATCATAGAAACGGGGTTGAATATGATGTTGGTCATTTTTCGGTTATAATTGTGGATTATGATTTGTGTGTATTTTGGTTCTTGAGATACAAGGTATAGTAAACAATCAACAAAATCAATTCGGAAAAATATAGGTATATTAATAAATTCTTGAAGTGTTATAGTATAATCAAATGATTAGTACAATTATTTATAATCAATACAACAAAATACAAGGTGTGTTTATGATTCAACTTTAATGGACCTCTGCATGTTGTTGAACGTATTGAAGACGATGCACTCTCTTCTTGCTTCTGTTGTAAATCACATCTATTTATAGTGTAGGCTTTTAATTCTAAAGGAACCGGATGTTGAAGGCGCCTTGAAGTCGTGGCTTTGTGGCGCCTTGAGAATTATTTTTGGTGGCGCCTGCAGGTTTAGTTTTGATGACGCCTTGGAGTAATCCATTGATGGCGCCTTGGAACATATCTTTTAAGGTGTGGCGCCCTTAAGAATTGTGAGTGAATGGCGTCCTGTACATTTCTTTTATTTAAAAGAAAATATTTCTTTTAAACATATATTAAGTGGCACCTTGAACTCATAATCCCTCATAGCACCTTTGACACTTAACCAATTTCAAGAACCATTTCTTTTATTGGATTGACTTGACTTGATCTTTGACTTAAGCTCGATTTTAGAAATTCCTTTTGATTTGATCATTATATTTTTTTCTTCGTCTGTCATTGATTCAATTTGAAGATAATTGATTCATTGACTTTGTAAAGATAATTCTTTCTTTGTTGTGCTGACGCCTAATACACTGGTCTGGTTCGCAGACGGCTAACACATAATTAAATTCTCTTCACTTGCACTTAAAACTACAAGTTAACATTTTCTCTGTTCCTTTGTTTCTTTTCACTAAGATCACGATCCTCGTACTTAAACCACTACACTTCCTTGATTCTGAAAACCTTCTCATCTTTCATGGGTCACTGAAACTTGAACATTTTAATGAACTTCTTTCGTTGAAACTTTTAAAGGATTCAGTCTTTAATTCCTTGTAGTGTTGCATACATGTGTCCTGTTTGATTATCCTCGTGGATTCATGTGCTTCATATTAATATTATTTATCGGTCATTCTTTTTGTGTTGAGTCATCGTTACTTTATTATATACCACGTTATATTATACTTTACATATAGGCACTAGTCTAGAACAATCGTTTTTTGTTATCCATTATTCTGCGGGTTTTTTTCGAGGATAAAAACCTTAAAAATGATGTTTTAAATGTGGATAGATGAAGTGACTCCCTAGATTAAAAATAATTAATATTATTCGCGATAAAAAATACACATTTTGATGATTAGGGCAAGCGATCACAAGAGATTAGAACTCGAAACAAGCCTGACATCCAACTCCAAATATTCTAAGCGAGTAAATTTTACGGCTAACAAATATTAATTTTTTTGAAAAATTAATAATTTAATAGTATATTTTATAATTCTAAGAGAATTAATAACATAAAAGATACTAATGATCAAAGAGAGATACAAATCATAAATGATTGAAAATTGAATGTGCAACTTATGTTGCATTTGTTTTGGGAAGAGTAAAATGAAAGGAAACTTATGCAAAAAGGAGGAGGAATATTTGAAGGAAGAAGGTGGTTGATATCACTTTTTCAATGAAGGAATATTTAAAAATGAAGTATTTTTTCTTAAATCGGGAAATTTGTTTTCTAATTACAATTGTTAAAAATACAATAAAAGAAGAAATAAAATTATTAAATTTTTACTTATAAAATAATTAAATTTCATTTCATTTATTTCAACTAAATACAATTTTATTTTGTACAGGATCTCTATGTTACGGTTATAAAATAAATTAAAATTAAAATTAAAATCTAATTGTTTTAAAAAAATCTATTTAAGGTATGATCCTTTATATTAAATTATATTTATTTCATGATATTATCTATTTTACTAATTTTTAACCTAAATTTATATAATTTTCAAGTGCTTTTGAATATATTTTTTAAACGCTAATTGCTTTAGAGTTCAACGGCTAAATCTTCTACTCAAATTTTAAAAATATTTAAGTTCTGATATTTAAAAAATAATTAATAAATTATATATATATATATATATATATAATGAATTGTTATTTGAAATTCTAAAATTTAAAATTTATTGAATATTTTAAATACTCAAATTTAAATTTATTTGAAAACATTTTATTTAAATAAAATGAGAATTTCAAATAAAATCTAAATTTTTTTATTCCAAAGAGAGTAAGGGCAAACCAAGGAGATCAAAAAATTCAAATTTAGGTTTGATTATCCTAAATTCTCCTACATCACTAATCCAAACGGTGATCCAAATTTGAATTAGTGTTGATCTAAATTTGTATCATGGATCAGTTGATTTAATATTAAAATAATGATTTTGTTATTTGTATATATTTAATTTACTAGATTTAAAGTTGATTTGTGATTTTTCAATTATTTAATTAATAATAGTATGTAACTAATAGTTAATAAAACTTAATTTTTAGAATAAAATTTATACTAATTCGAAAAATTGGTATGTATGAATTATATTTTATACGTTAATTAATAAAATCTATGTGTTTTTCGTTAATTAAATATACAATTTTTATGTTATTAATGTATATTAAAAAAAATTATATTTTTAACACAATATTGTAAAAAACGGAAATGAAACTTAGTCGGTGAAGGCATAGAACATGGATTAATCGGATGAATGGATGAATCGGGCATTAATCGTAATGATTAATTGGATAATCGAAAATTTAATCAGTTCGGTGAGCTACCGAACAAAGATTAATCGGTGATTAATTATGATTAATCACTGATTTTTAGAACAATGATTTAACTTAATTAATTTAGTAAATATAATATAAATAGTTGATAATGATTAAACATTAAATTTAAATAAATTAATATAGTATTTGTGTAACTAGAATTGTCATTTTAAATAGAACTTTAAATAATTTATTAACAATTATATATATATATATATATATATATATAAATTAATATAATAGAAGGCACAACACCGCAGACAAGAATACTAGTGTAAATAATAATTTAGATCAAAATTGATGCACTTTTTGGAACCGCACTTAATTGCATCTCCAAGAGATTGCTAGTGTTTCCGGGAGCAATTCCAATGGGACACGAAAATATCAAAATAGTGTCAAAATAACACTATTTTAATATAAAATCAATTCCAATAGAATATTAAAATATTGTCAGTGTTACACAAATGAATAGTGTGATACCAAATTTATGTCAAACATACATTCAGTGTTGTGCTCATCATCAAATCAGGTACCTTTGATGAAACTTTAGATCAAACTTTTGATCTAAATTATTTATGATGATGATGCTTTGATCAAAAATTTATTTATAATCATCTATAATAACTTATACATTTTAATAAATTCAAATAAAATTTACTTTGAAATACAATCAATAAATTAATATTATATGTCGCATTTCAAAATAATTTTTATTTGAATTTATTAAAATGTATAAGTCATTATAGATGATTATAAATAAATTTTTATATAAAATTGTAACAAAAATATTATATAAATATTTTTTTAGTACAATGTAGAATTTATGGTGACAATATAAAAAAATAACAATAATTTATATTTGTGAATTTATGTGTTAATAAATGATTTTATTAAAAAATTATATTAAATATAAGAATGAGAAAATGTTAAAATATTCTATTTTATATGTAAAAAATTTCTTATAATAAAAAATTTAAGATTTAATGTCGCTGCATTGGAATTGATTTTGTGTATAGTGTCATTTTGACGTCAAAATAGTTCTACTTTAGGATTGTTCATGGTCTTTAGGAAGCTCAAGAGACATTAAATGACTCCAAACATTTTTATATCAATAAAATATTCTTTTCAATCAAAACATCCATTATTTTTCCACTTTCTTGAGGGGATCCATATATCAATAAAAAATAAAATAAAGAGAAAATATAAAAAAGCATTGTTCAGGTTAACCACTATCAGCCTACTATTTTATATCTATTATATTTAAGTGTTTAAGTGCCCACTAAGAGACCATCGGAGATGCTCATAATTTTCAACAGAAAGTTAATTTCTAGATCAAGATGAAAACATATCCGCCCACTTATAAACTGATAAACACACGATAACCAGGCCAATGCAATTCAACTTGAAAGTTGTTAGAAAATGGATAAACATTCTTCCAGAGCTACTAGAACAATAAAACGAAAACACACAAATGTAATCATCATACAAATTGCTCATCCTCTGGAGAGAGATTATTTTTAAATAAGAAACACATAGTGATAGTGATAGTGATAGTGATACACTCAATTAAGAGAGCTGGCCACAATCGGCAATGACAACGGGCTTAGAGCACCTCCCACCGGAAGATCCAACCTTCTCAATTGCCCTAACCACTTCCATTCCCTCAACAACCTGTCCAAACACTACGTGCTTTCCATCCAGCCACTCGGTCTTTTCGGTACATATAAAGAACTGCGATCCATTTGTTCCTGGACCTGCGTTGGCCATGGATAGGATTCCAGGCCCGGTGTGCTTCCTCACGAAATTCTCGTCGGCGAACTTCTCGCCGTAGATCGATTCGCCGCCGGTGCCGTTTCCGGCGGTGAAATCGCCTCCCTGGCACATGAATTTGGGGATCACACGGTGGAATGATGAGCCTTTGTAGTGGAGAGGCTTTCGGCTTCTGCCGACTCCTTTCTCGCCGGTGCAGAGTGCTCGGAAGTTCTCGGCGGTGCGGGGAGTGGTGTCGGCGTAGAGCTCCATCACGATTCGGCCGACCGGTGACCCGCCGACGGTCATGTCAAAGAACACCTTAGGGTTTGGCATATTGAATTGAATAAAGAGATTGTGTGTTTAGTAAGGGATAGATACAGATCTGTTGCAAGCGAAGAAGGAGGAGGTGCGTGTATATATAGGCGGGCGGGTGTGTACTTGTATATTATAAATTAGGGTAAGATATAGCCGTTGGATGAGATGACTTTTAACGGATAAGGAGGAAAAGACTGATGTCAGTCCCTCCCACTTGCAGCTCACGTGACCTTTCACCATTTTCGAGTTGTCACGTGCCACTAACCGACGAAAATAGGTGGACGGCTGCGATGTGTTATAAACGGTAATGTCTCCATCAAATAATTGTGATGCTTTGATATTTTTAATTTTCTTTTTAAAGGATTCCTCCCTCTTGATATTTCAATTTTGATGATGGGCTTTTGTAAGTGGGCTAGTCACCTTGCTATCTTGTTAAATCGGCCTGCACAATCTCTACCTATTAGTTAGAGGTCACAATAATACTGGGCTACTTACTTACCCCCATTCATTAGTTCAACCCATATGGTAATTGCGAGGCCTTTTGGTAGACTTCAAATCGTCATATTCTAAACCTTATAATTATAACAATAAATAATATGGTAGTGATATTTGCACACCTTTCCTTGGTATTTTCAATTATTTGTTTTAGTTCTTGTCTATTATTAAGATGTTAATTAAGATTTCAATATTATAATTCATAAAAATTAATTATATATATATATATATATAATAGAGATATTCTCTATGATACAATTGTAGAATTGACTTTTATCAATGGTACCATCACATTTTTTACTTCTATTCATGGTACCCCGAACTTATGGATTGATATTCCTGGTACACTTTTGTTAGACAAATCTTAAGAAACACATGTAAACCTACGATATTGATATCAAAATGATGTTTAGCAACAGTTCTTACCATATTGAATAATGTACGATAAGATATTAATAATACTAACTCAAATAAATATATTCATAAAGCTTAAGGAAAAAATAATAATTTAAAGAAATTCTCTTTGATATTATTGTAAAATTGACTTTACCAATGGTACCCTTAAGATTTGGTATTTTCTCAACATTTGGCTAATATAAGTGTATTACGTATAGCAATCGATGAGTTTGAAGATTCTATGAATATAAGTAAAAAATGTGATGGTATCATTGGTAAAAACCAATTCTACAATGATATCATAGAAAATATCCCTATATAATATAATAATATGAGTAAATTTAAATAAATTAATAAATAACATAAAATTATAATTAATTTTGAATTGAATTAATATAATTAAGTTTATAATTAAATTAAAATTATACATTGAATACAATTTTTTTTATTTTTTGATGGAGTATATTAAATACAATTTACATATATGTTATTTTATTATGAAAATTTAAATTTTTATTAATTTAATCCAGAATGATAAAATGTATTTTGAAATTTATTAACATTCTCTAAAAATGAAGAATCCATTTATTTATAGATTTTAATAAATAAATATGTTTTATTATAATATGATAATATACTTTTGTCGTTAATATGATTAAGTTTTATCACCAAACAACTTGTATTTAGATTTTATTAATATTTTAAATAATAGATTAAATTTTATACTGGTAGCAAAATAAATAATTTATATTTAATATTTTATACTTTATATTTCTTTATTATTCAAATTGTGAATTTTTTTAAATATTATATGTCACTAATTTTTATAAATAATATAAATCATAATTTTATTGTATATAATCGATAAATTTTAAGCGTATATTTAAAAATTGGAAATAATGCAATTTTTGTATTATAATGATAAAATTATTTTTTGCCTAATTTTTATAAAATCTAAAAATAATCCGCTAATGTTAATGGGTAAGAATTAAAAAAAAAAATAGGGTGTGCAACTATCACTTTACGGTGTGCATATATCACTATCCTAAATAATATACTCTCTCTATCCCAACAAATTCTTTACCCTTACCTTTTTTGGATGCCCACCCAATTCTTTACATTTCAAAACTTTCTAAAAATAGTAAATTTTTATATTATAAAATTTACTCTCACCCGTTATTTTACTCAACTTTTTCAAACCTATCAATTGAACCCACCACTTTACTCATTTTTTCTTCTCTTTTATCCACTTTTCCTTTTATTTCATACTATTTTATATAATTTTTTAAAACTCCGTANTTACATTTCAAAACTTTCTAAAAATAGTAAATTTTTATATTATAAAATTTACTCTCACCCATTATTTTACTCAACTTTTTCAAACCTATCAATTGAACCCACCACTTTACTCACTTTTTCTTCTCTTTTATCTACTTTTCCTTTTATTTCATACTACTTTATATAATTTTTTAAAATTCCGTGNTATCCACTTTTCCTTTTATTTCATACTATTTTATATAATTTTTTAAAACTCCGTACCCAATTTAAATATAAATAATTGGGTGGGACGAAAAAGCAAGCTCGGTGCCAAATGAATAGGTTATGAATGGCCGGTTAGTGCTGCCCATAATAATAATCATTAATAAATAGATAACATAAAAGATACTCTATACGGTTTGGCGTAATTTAAGGTAATTGTAAAATGAACACACATTTTTTATTGTTTTTAAATTATTGGATAGCCCAAGTGGTAAAATGTTTATTCTCTATTGTTCCAGGTCCTGGTTTCGACTCTATCTCAACCCAATATTTGAGATTTGTTAGAATATATATTAATTTGTAAGACATAAACCTAATTATTAAAAATAAATCATCATATACACGTCATCTTAATTTGTAAAAAGTAAACAACAAATCTCCCCAAATTATTCGAGAAAAGGTCCTGAATGTCACAATTTGGGAGGAAAATGCCCTAAATGGCACAACTCGTAATAATGGCCCTAAATAGCACTCCAAAACGCTACATAGTGTGGCGTGCTGTAAAATGGGTGAAAACGCTACTTCGTGTAGCGTTTTGTACTTTTTTTAAAAATAAATCGGGGAAAAACGCTACTTCGTGTAGCGTTTTGATTTTTTTTTGAATTTTTTTGGGGAAAAACGCTACTTTATCTTGGGTTCTGGGATAAAAAACGCAACTTAAAGTAGCGTTTTGGGGATTTTTTTTTCTTTCAAAACTCTACACGATGTAGCGTTTTGGAGTGCTATTTAGGGCCATTTTTTTGGGGTGTGCCGTTTAGGGCATTTTCTTCCCAAATTGTGACATATAGGGCCAACCCCCAAATTATTCGTGGTTATTGTTGTACCCCTTGACGAGGAAGTTGTGTTATTAGAAGTTTCTTGACTCTTTGGAAACAACTCCAAGTCAGATTATACTTGGGAGCATATGCTTCNTAATAAATAGATAACATAAAAGATACTCTATACGGTTTGGCGTAATTTAAGGTAATTGTAAAATGAACACACATTTTTTATTGTTTTTAAATTATTGGATAGCCCAAGTGGTAAAATGTTTATTCTCTATTGTTCCAGGTCCTGGTTTCGACTCTATCTCAACCCAATATTTGAGATTTGTTAGAATATATATTAATTTGTAAGACATAAACCTAATTATTAAAAATAAATCATCATATACACGTCATCTTAATTTGTAAAAAGTAAACAACAAATCTCCCCAAATTATTCGTGGTTATTGTTGTACCCCTTGATGAGGAAGTTGTGTTATTAGAAGTTTCTTGACTCTTTGGAAACAACTCCAAGTCAGATTATACTTGGGAGCATATGCTTCGTGTAACAAGTTACCAGCCCTTTCCCTCTGGATTTCTTTAACTACGGGAAAGTACGATGACCTTGTTGCACTTGCATTATAATATTTCAAATACCAGGGAAATCCATACATAAAAAGCCAGTGATAGCTAACCACTAGATTATTTTACTTGTGCTGTTACAACTTGCAAGGATTGAGTCTTTTCCCCCGCCAATTGTGACAGAATAAGTCTTTTAGCTAGACGTATAAATAAAACAAGAGATGACTTGCTCCTCTGTGATATAACATATAGTCATATATGATATGACATTATTACCAAAACAAAACACAAATCTAATTTGACTCGAATTAAAACTTTANAAGTTAACTTTTTTTTGCAACTTATAGAATCTCAAATATACATTAAATACTTGTATAAAAAACATTTATCAAAATATGAAATTTTTACCCGAAAATAAGTCCAAAAAGACTTATTTTTAAGCCCAGCCAAACAGGCCAATAGTCATATATGATATGACATTATTACCAAAACAAAACACAAATCTAATTTGACTCGAAGTAAAACTTTAACTTGTGAATTTGAGGGACGATATCAATGATTTAGCCATCATTTAATTTAATAGTAATATAATTACTGTTAATTCAATGCTCTTTGTTTTTAATGTTGTTTAATTTAATGTGTTAATATGTGTGTGTCAGCAGCAGTTGACTGTTTGATTGAGATATTTGGTGATCAAAGGCACAGCCAAGGCCGGCAGTTTTAAGCCTTCAAAGGCCGGCAGTCTCCATTTCTCTGCCATATCAAGAAAAGCAAGCCTCTTTAGGCTGCATGTATGCGCAAATTTTTTGTTCCAAATTGGATGTTGCGGATAGCTTATTGAAGCAATTCTTCTGAAGGTCAGTGTTTGCTTACTTGTCTCCAGATGTTTATCTCCAGTTTTGATGAGTAGTAACTACTCTTCTAATTTCTACAACAGTACATACGCATTGCACATTAATATACTTACCTCACTGTTTTACATGTTTGCATACTCTGTGCAGAGCTTATATTTCACTGCAACTTTAATTTTATCAATATTTTGTTGTTGACTGGTTTGCAGAGTTGAAGACGTAAAACTAGGGATTTAGTCATCGTAGTTTGCACCTATGTATGTGATTAATAAGTTGAAAATTTATCTATTCTTAATCCAAAAGGGGGAGCCCCATTTACTATATTTATAAACTTGAGTTGATTTTGTTACGACCTGTGGGTAAAATTAATAAAATGTGTGCGCGTNCATTTACTATATTTATAAACTTGAGTTGATTTTGTTACGACCTGTGGGTAAAATTAATAAAATGAATGAATTTTAATAATTGAGAGGACAGTGTGTGCGCGCGCGCGCGTTCCTCAATTATAGAAAACAGAGAAGAANGCGCGTGCGCGTTCCTCAATTATAGAAAACAGAGAAGAAGACATTTTTACTAACTGAATTATCTTTGCTACTTGTAGGATTTTCCTTTATGCGTGCTCAAATTAACTGAATCAAAACTATAGGTTTGCTATGGATCAGAATGATATAGTTAAATTTTTGCTCACCACTGTCGGAAGTTTTATCCAAGATCGGTTAATTGATAAAGAACAAAGAACCCAACAAAAGGAACAATGTGCTGAGAGACTAGAAGCTGAAGACGAAAAAACAGAAGTCCGGTACTCTGATCAAGCTGTGTTAGCAAATTTAGACTGGGGAATGGAGGCCCTTGAAGAAGCTATAAATACATCGAATGTGGAAACTAAGCTAGCACGACTAGACCATGCTGAGAAGATGTTACAAGTATGTGCTATGTTGAATTCTAGCCAGAAAACTGCCGGGGTTCCTAATTTCTATCTGTCTGCCTGGGCACATCTTAACTTAGCATACCTCTGGAAATTGCGAAACAATGTCCAAAATGCAGTTCACCATGTTCTTGAGATGTTCTGTGTTGACCCTCTGTTCTCTCGAATTGATTTTGCTCCTGATCTATGGAAGACTTTGTTTCTTCCACATATGAGCTCAATTGTCGGATGGTACTCAGAGGAGAGACAAAAGATTGTGATGGATGCAATTCCTGATTCAGCGGATATGTCTTTCACTGCTGATTTTGATCAATACTTCAATGAATCTCTAATATTTTCGGTGAGGCCAGATCAAGCAGAGAAAATGCAAAATCTGGAGCAGGTTTATGGGCAAGCATTGGATGATAACACAAAGCTATATGCAAAATACTACAAGGACTGCATGAACTTTGATTCAACCACTAGCAAAAAGTTGATTCCGATGATGCCAATTGCAGAGCCACCAATGACTCCGTTGCATGAGGTGAGCCGTTCCATACCTGATCACGTGAAATTCGGTCCTGTCTTACCTAAGAGTGCTGGTTTTAACCAAACAACAAAGGCTAAAGATAGCTCACTAGATGCTTTGAGGTAAGCTTCAGTTATCAGTTCTTTTGAAGGGAATACTGGATCACGATTGCTTGCTTGTTTATTTTCCCCTATAAAATCCTGTATTCATTCGAAGTAAATACTGTTTTGCTCTGACCAGATTGAAATTGGGTTCTGACTCATCAAGGGACCTAGCAGATTCTGCAAAATGGGATCCTGAAGTGAGAACTTACTTAAAAGAACAATAGATTCATATTGTAATAAAAAAGTGGTAAGTTTATTAAATAACTTATGCTCCTTTCTTGGTTTGCCTTGTCAGGAGGGAATACCTGAAGAAGAAGAATACGAATCTGACAATGAACATTATGTGTTTGTGGGGTCTGAAGATAAAGGTAACAAACTTTCATCTCATATCGGCAGGGATATGGATCCTAAAATTGGCTCAAAGTTGAGTAGTCAAAATCATTCTACTGCTGTATTTACACCTGCGGATTCCCCTAAAGCTCTTACTCCAAAGAAATCATCTCCAAAATCTGATTATTATCCCAAGGATTCCTCATCCATGTTTCGGTTGTTGTCCAGCCGTGCAATGGATGGCAAGGTTTTTACATCCGGGTCTTGTTCGCCACTTCATCAGGATCCAGGCACTAGCTCAGGAGATTCTGACAATGAAATGCCAGTATGTTAATAGATTTTGTTTCAGATATATTGCATGTTTCAGTTTTCAATTGCTTCACTTTGAACAGCAGTACCTTACAAACTTAGTTCCTCAGGAACACCCGAAAAGTGTCAGGACAAACCACACCAGGAGTGTTAGTGATGGGAATGTGAATACCCAACTCCCGGAGAAAAGGTATCTCCGTTATCTCATAAAATTTCAAATTTAAGTTCGTATCATTTAAAGTCAACGTGGTAATTTTCTTGCTTCTATCCGTGATGTCTCCCAAATTATGATCGGATTATTTTGATTCGTGTCCCTTCAGATCAGACTATCTTTACGTTACCTCTTCACATAATCCATGTTTGTTTGAATTGCAACAGTTTCTCTAATGACTGTGAAGAAGGAAGTCAAAGCTACATTTCTCTCCCATCTTCTGAAAAAATGACTCCTCATTCAAGAGTACCTAAAGATTTTGTCTGTCCCATCACTGGTCAAATTTTTTATGATCCGGTAACACTCGAAACAGGCCAGACATATGAGAGGAAAGCTATCCAAGAATGGACCAAAAGAGGAAACACAACATGCCCCATCACCAGACAGCCCATCTCTGCTAATCCATTGCCCAAAACAAACTATGTCTTGAAAAGGCTAATCACTTCTTGGAAAGAGCAGCATCCTGATCTTGCGCAGGAATTGTCATATTCTGAAACACCAAGAAGTTCTTTCAGTACTCCTCCAAAAGACACCTCTCCGTCAGTGACTACCCCATCCAGGACAATCGCTCTTCGTGATCAAAGGAGTAGGGATGGTGGTAACCACAATAAACCAAGAAGATTCGCGCGAGTTGCTTCCTCAAACTCACCGACCAGTGTGATATCTCAAGCTTCTGTTGAAACCATTATAAATGGGTTGAGCCCATATATATCTTGTCTCTGCACTTCTGAAAATTTAAAGGAATGTGAAGCATCTGTTCTTCAAGTAGCCAGGACATGGAAAGACTCGAGGGGTGATTCGGGGCTGCATGCTTATCTGTCCAATCCAGCCATAGTTAATGGCTTTGTAGATATATTGTCAGCTTCTTTGAACAGGGAAGTTTTACGAACATCAATTTACGTTCTTTCTGAGCTAATATTTTCCGATGATAGGGTTGGAGAGATTCTAACAGCAGATTCAGATTTTGAAATCCTAGCATCACTGCTTATAAATGGTTTGGCTGAGGCTGCTGTTCTAATGTACTTGCTAAAACCAGCAATCTCACAGTTATCTCCTTACAACTTTCTGCCGTCCCTTCTACAGATCATTTCAAATAAAACTGAAGACTCAAATGACCTTGATTTAGTGATGGATCCTAAGGATGCAGCAATTGCATTGCTTGAGCAGGTTATACTAGGAGAGGATGAAAATGACAGAATTTCAAAAGCTACGGATATCATATCTGAGAATGGAATTCCTGCCTTGCTTAATTGCCTAAACAGGGAGGATGGACGGCATTCCATTGTATTCATACTTTTGCAGTGCATTCATGCAGATAGGAATTGTAGGAACTTAATAGCGAGTAGAATTGAGCTGTCACCTGTGCTTGAGTTATTTCATGCTGGAGATGATAACGTGAGAGGCATATGCATAGAATTTATTTCTGAGTTGGTTCAGTTGAGCAGGTATACTTCGTTCTCTACTCTCTATTCACTTGGCAATATTTGCAATCTATTGCCATTTCCAACTCTGTAAAATCATTTGTCGTTTCATACATGTAATACAATACCTCATATATGATTGTGAACATGCTTGTTTGATACAAAGGTACGTTTCGTTGTGTTCTTTTTTCTTCCCTTAATAGCTAAGTATTACAATATCTATTAGTTTTTTTTGTTTTTCTCCAGGAGAACAATATCCAACCAGATCCTGCAGATAATTAAGGATGAAGGAGCGTTTAGCACCATGCACACTCTTCTTGTCTATCTACAAATGGCTCCAATGGAGCAGCAATCCTCCATTGCTATTCTTCTGCTTCAACTTGATCTCCTGGTCAGCCCACATAACATGATTAATCAGACTATTATAATTACACACACATATTCGCTAAAAATAAGAAGTAAATCTTCCAAGTCTAAATCACAACGGAAGAAGACCCAACCAGATATAGGCCAAATATTTGATACTTTTTTTTTGTCGCTATTCTTTTGCTTCAGCTTGATATAATTAAACACTCACACACATTGCAATAGTTAAACACTCACACATAAACTGACTAAACAATCCATTTACAGAATATGACAACAGAAAAATGACAAAATCAGATAAAACCATATTAAATCACTTATCTTTGTACGTTTCTAGGTTGAACCTCGAAAGATGAGCATTTACAGAGAAGAAGCAATAGAGGCACTAATTGAAGCGCTTCGTAGAAAAGACTTCCCCAATTCACAAATTACAGCGCTTGATGCTTTATCATCTATTTTAGGACGTCTAACCATGTCAGGAAAATCCTGCATGGAAGTTTGGCTACTGAAATCTGCAGGATTTGATAAGCCTTATAATGCTTTGATGAAGGCAGAGAAGCTGAAATTTTATGATGTTGAATTGACTGGAACGAGGGTACACACTCATTTTGCCATTGAACTGTTTCCATGCTTCTATATTATCAAGATCTGATAGTTTAGTCAATTCATCTATTAGGAAGAGGAAGAAAAAGCTGCTGTTTCATGGGAGAGAAGGGTGGCTTTTGTACTATGCAACCATGAGAAAGGCATGATTTTTAAAGCCTTGGAAGAATGCCTGAAGAGTAATTCCATTGAGATTGCAAAATCATGCCTTGTTATCTCCACATGGCTTGTCTACATGCTTTACAGTCTTCCTGATACAGGAGTCAGAGATGTTGCTCGAAAGTGCTTACTTGACCAGTTCATAAATGTATTACAATCATCAAAGAACCTTGAGGAGAAGATTCTGGTAACCCTTGCTTTAAGTGGTTTCACCAATGATCCAGGTAAAATATATTGAGAAAGAGGAAAGGTACTTTGATCATCTAGATGTCCTTCGTCTTTCACGAAGTTCTAACCTATTCAGTCTTCATTGTTTAAAGGTGCGGCTGGTGAACTTGGAGTGTATGCTAAATGCATGTATAAAACACTAAGAAAACTTAAGCGCAACTCTGTAGTGGTCAATGATATACTGAAAACCTTAATGAACTTGCCTTCTGTTGACGCAGTGAGTATCAATCTTATCATATATGCAAAGATCTTTATCATACACAAATATAAACATGTATAGTCCTATGCTCTGAATTTCAGGCAGATATGTGGTGTTGCGCTGAAGGGCCTGAGTTGAATTCTAGCATGAACGGTGAGGTTCTGGCATTGCTTCACGTAAAAGGTCGCGTCATAAGCAGTCATTCTGATGGAACCATAAAGGTGGACGTGGTTTTATTTTTNAAGGTGGACGTGATTTTATTAAATGTTAATTTCCTTGCATCTTCCAACTCTTTCTTTAGAAATTTCTTGCCACCTCATACATTAAGAGAGCCAGCATATGCTATGTTTTTCTTTCAGGTGTGGGATGCCACTAAGAGAAATCCAAGGTTGATTCAAGAAGTGCGTGAACACACAAAAGCTGCGACATGCCTCTATATACCTTCTCCAGGTGACAAACTATATAGTGGCTCCCTGGACAAAACGATTCGTGTAAGTATAATATTTTGTTTGGCAGTGTCTAGAAAAATACCAGTCACAGGGGCAATGCATATCAATCCCATTATATTTTCAGTTATATGTTGGGGAAAGTAAACTTTATAATTTTCTCAATTGACTTTAATCTACAAAGTGGCATTCACCAGAGTGAAATACAATCTAAGGTCATAATGCATTCACTCAAAATTACATTACAGGGTCAATGGCAATTTACCATTCCTGTATGCACTTCAAATGTCTTACGCCAAAAAGCATTCCAAACGTGTTTACCCTTTTTCTATACAGGTCTGGGCAATCAAACAAGAAGAAATTCACTGTGTTCAGGTCCATGATGTAAAAGAGGCAGTGCTTGAGTTAGTAGCAAATAACAGTTTTGCATGCTTTGCCCCTCAAGGAACTGGAGTTAAGGTTAGTGGAATTTATCTTGTCATCATTTGATAAATTGCTATCTTACGTTTTGTGCTTCATCGTCATCATCATCTTGTGGTAGATCTACAACTGGTCAGGTGTGCCAAAGCATATCAACTTCAACAAAACTGTCAAATGCCTTGCCATGATGGGCGATAAACTCTATTGTGGTTGCTCTGCTTTCAGTATCCAGGTAAGCCCTTTTCCCGAAAGATTTTTTTATCACTTGATTAAATCTTACTAGTTACGCACATTCCAAATTTTCAACTCGACTGAACGAAATTAATATCTATCTACAAATGCTTCCAACAATTCTTTTGTCAATACCAAAAATAGGAGGTCGATTTACAAAAGCATACATCAACCACATTCTACTCTGGTGCAAGAAAACTGCTGGGGAAACAAATTGTACAGTCTCTTTATGTTCATGACAATCTTCTTTTTGCTGGAGGTTCTTCTGTTGATGGTATTGCAGGAAAGGTGAGAAGCATCATCAGTCAACACAGTCATGTTCTCGACATCATTATTCAAAATATTGTTGGTAGATCAATCGATATGTATTTACCTGTCGAAAAACAAATTAATGTGGCAGGTATTCTCTCTATCAACAAAGGCAGTAATGGGATCTCTGACAACTGGACTAGATATTCAGTGCATAACTGTAAACAATGACTTCATATTTACGGCCACAAAATTTGGCACCATTGAGGTGTGGTTAAAAGAAAGAGTTACAAGAGTTGCTTCCATCAAGATGGGTAGTGGAGGACATGCAAAGATCACATCTTTGACATCAGATAACGATGGACAGATGCTTTTTGCTGGCTCTTCTGATGGTAAAATTCAGGTGAAACAGCGTTGTTATTTGTTTGCATTTTTTCTTAAAGATCTAGTAGATTTATCTTAACATGTTACTCTGATTCTGCCTGCAGGCTTGGGTACTGGATTAAAACACAGATTAATACTTCCCAAGAAGTT
>QRFB01001856.1:0-51124 GCA_008931105.1 Oenanthe javanica | reverse complement strand
ATATATATATATATATATATATATATATATATATATATATATATATATATTTAAGACTTTTTATTATATGAATGCTAGATAACAAATACATCAATAACTTTATAAATTATTATAAATCTAATTAATTTTAAACTATAATTGCTTCTAGTTATCATTTTTAGACTAAGTTGACATGAATTATTGTACAATTTCATTAATTAAGTGAGATGTATGTATTGTCTACTTGCAGATGTGGCCATCTTTAATTTCAAAAGCCAAAAAAGGAGGATTGCAAGTTATACAAACATATGTATTTTGGAACCTCCATGAACCTCAACCTGGCCAGGTGAGCTCCGCCGGGTCTTATCTTTATTTATTTATAACTTTGTCCATCCCATTTCAAAATTTTATAGATAAAATATTATATTTTGGTCAATAACATCAAAAGAATCAATAAAATTTTATTATTTTTAAAATAAACTAAAATTAATTTACTTTGATAACCATTTTACGGTGATATTTTATAAAAATATAATAAAAAGAACTAGGTATTGAACACAAGTCTTTAATAACCTATAGAGTAAAGTGTACTTTGTTTACTCACATTCTATGTGTCAGACTATTTTAATATCAAAGTGTAAAAAGGTTAGAATTAGAATATAACATGTGGTAATTTATGAAGTGTAATATCTCAAGTGGGAACTGTGAGCACACGGAATACACTTTACTCTAACCTGTAAGCATTCGAAATCTATCACCATTGTATATGTTACATGCACCATATCAAAATGTATCTATGGCATGTTCAATACTTAACCTTGAGTTAGAACAGGGTGGCCCTCATGCATGTATGTATTCTCCTTTTGGTGAATTTGCAGTATGATTTCAGTGGAAGGAATGATATAGTAGGCTTTATAAAACAAATTCAAGCACAGGGATTATATGTAAGCCTGCGAATCGGGCCTTTCATCGAGGCTGAATGGACATACGGGTAAATTAAAGCTATTGTTGTCTTTTTTCTAAAGGGTGCTGAAAAATGCACACTCTAAATTTATTTATGCACATCATGTTCGGGGACATTCAAGTCTAGAATACTCAACAGGGGTGTGCATAAATAAGTTTAGTGATGGGCATATATCGCACTCTTTTTAAACTAACATGCCTCCTTTTAAGGTTAGAGTTTTACATATATATACAAATGTTTTTCCTTTTGCAGAGGTCTACCATTTTGGTTGCATGATGTCCCCGGAATAATTTACAGATCCGACAATGAACCCTTTAAGGTAAAGACTACGTATAATGTTGTTATATAGCATTCGAGGAAAATCGACAATGATGTGGATTTAAATTTTGAAGCAACTATTATTACTGAAACTGAAAGCAGAACAAAACAGGACTNAATCTGCAATCCAAGACTTATATGGCCCTGCAGCTAATTGATGCAGGCATTGAAGTTTTTTCTTTTTGTGACCTGCAGATAAATGCATGCAACGGTCTTAAATGTGGAGAAACATTTGTGGGTCCTAACTCACCAAATAAGCCTTCACTCTGGACGGAGAATTGGACATCTAAGTAAGCTCTATATATTAATTTAAACTATAAATTGTGCGAAAAGATAATTAACCTTCTTCTTAACTCTTGTGAAGCTTGCAAGCATATGGTGAAGATGCACCTATAAGATCACCTGAGGACATTGCATTTCATGTGGCACTATTCATAGTCACAAAGAAAGGAAGCTTCATAAATTATTATATGGTATACACCATGCAAACTCTCTCTCAACTATCAAATAGATATCAAATTACTTGTTTCAATGCTTGCTAACATGCTTTACAGAGTATCATCCAAAAAATCCTCTGAGGTGCCATGATTCTCAATTTTTTCTTAAAAATGAACTAATTATTTACTTACATTTTTATAGGCTGAGGGGTAGAGTTATGTTACCAAGTCTTATTAAATGAGTTATATACCTTATCAATGACACAGCCGTGATAAGAATCATGTACTCTAAATTTTCCTCTGTATACCATGTATGCATATGATTGCACTAACATATGATACAAAAGTCACATGCTAATGAAATCCAAGAACTATTAGAGTCTTAGTTGATAATCTCCTTTAGCTTGATACATGTATACTTTTACTGTAGTATCATGGGGGCACCAATTTCGGAAGAACAGCAGCAGCATATATCGTAACAAGTTATTACGATCTAGCTCCTCTTGATGAGTATGGTACGCTTTGCAAATATTTGAATAGCATACCAGTGACATATATTCAGAAACACTAGCTGAGCCATTTTTTTGTGAAGGTTTCACTAGGCAGCCTAAATGGGGTCATCTAAAGAAACTACATGCAGCAGTAAACTTATGTTCCAATACAATACTTTCAGGAGCACAAACCAACTTATCTCTGGGCGAAAGACAACAAGTGAGACAGTTATAACTTAAGAGTCGTAGACAGATATACACTTCTCATTTCATATTTATATCTTAAACATTGATTGATTTTCGTAAATGTATTTGAACCAGGCTTACATGTACGGAGGAAAATCAGGAGAGTGTGCGGCTTTTCTTGTGAACACTGATACCACTCAAACAGTATCGGTTAAATTTCAAAATTCTTCATATCAACTGCCACCAAAATCAATAAGCATCTTGCCAGATTGCAAGACAGTGGCATTTAACACAGCACAGGCATGTTTGATCACTGAATAATATAAATGAAGACTTTATAAGAATGTACTTTACACGTAATTCTGCATTCACTTGTTGAACAGGTACAAACACAATTCAATACACGTTCAATGATACCAAGCTTGAGGTTTGACTCCGCTGAAAGATGGGAAATATTCAGTGAACCTGTTCCCCAATATGATCAAACCTCAATTAAAGCTAATATGTTGCTGGAGCATTCGAGTACTACAAAAGATGTGTCTGACTATCTTTGGTACACTTTCAGGTAATTGGGATTATGGTTTACACCATCAATAGATTAATGAATGAAATGGTCTTTATTTATTCACTACGGTTCACTAGCTAGCGTGGCAGTTTCAAATAGTAACATCAAAAGGTTGTCACCTCGAATGTTAAATCTCTGTAGTAATAAGAGGAAAATGTTTCTCCTGACAGAAAACAGAGACATGGATTCTAGGCTCTTCTCCTTCTCTAAGTTGCAACATTCTCATTACATGCTGTATTACAAAGTTTTGATTGACTGCTATGATCCTTTTAATGACAGCGTTCAGAAGAACTCTTCTGATTCTAAATCTACACTCAATGTGGCCTCTCTTGGACATGTTGTACGCGCGTATGTGAATGGAGGATTTGNATATATGTAGAATAGGTCCCGATAAACGATTCTGAACTAAAAAGTAGCGACATATAATTTAATCTTCATAGGAGCTTTGGGTTTAATAATCTAGATGTATGAAAATTAGAACCTTGGGATTTTATCAAGTCCTCAGCACTAAAGAACTAACTTAGTGCAATCTAACGTTATACAAGTTTGTAAAGGAGCAACGAACATTCAGAAATTTTATCATTTAACACATGTAATTCCAATGGCGGTCATTTATTTATGAAGAGATATAACTTATATGAAGTTAATGCTGACACGAACTGAAGTACTTGAGGTTTTCTATTTCCTGCTCAGTGCTTAACAACTGACCTCTACTTTTCCTAATCTTCAGGTTCTGCACACGGCTCTCGCTCAACAACTCCGAGTCTGCTTAGCCAAATTCAATTAAATAATGGAATAAACAACATAGCGTTGCTTAGTGTGATGGTTGGATTGAAGGTAAGTTAGTTTGGTATTTCGTTTCCTACAATAATAACACAAATGACAAAATCTTAGTTCTTATACTACCTGGACAAATTATTAATTAGATTATAACAAGTTAGTGTTCTGCAAGAAAATTATATTTATAATTGTTAGTGAAACAACTTTACTTCAATATGTTGCATGAAGGATGCGGGGGCGTACTTGGAGCATGTGTATACTGGAATACGAAGTGTAAATATACAAGGCAAACAACAAACTCTAAATTACACGAATTATCCTTGGGGCTATCAGGTTAGTATGCTTCCTTTGATGATTAAGGAGTTTGTTTTCTGTTACATCCCTGATATTGATAATCCTTATCTGAATAAGTTTTTGATGATGAAAACAGAACTAATACGGTATCTTCATTTGGAAGAGCCAATTGAGCCGAATACCTCCCAATTTAATTTTATAATTTTCAGTTATGACTCTAATTTGGAAATATTATTTGGATTTTACTAATTTCAATTTGTCAAGAGCTCAAGCCGAGTAGAGTAGTCAGGAATTAGTGCTGCTAGGCAATATTTTGGTCGATTTCAACATAGTTGAAACAACAATATGAACATGAATGAATATGACAAGTTAATATACTAGATGATGCAACTCCTGCTTGACTTAATCTTCAACCCTATTAATTAGCATGTATACATCTTAAAAGATTTTCCAAAAACTTCTAAAAATTGTGCCTCTTAGTGGAACTCTTCTTCTAAAATATGAGAAAATGACTAAACCTCGATACTAAATGAATAAATTAATTGTGAAGGTCGGATTGCTTGGTGAGAAGCTTCAAGTGTACACAATCGAAGGATCAAGTAAGGTACGGTGGAACAAGTATAGTCTTTCAAAGCTGCTCACATGGTATAAGGTAAGGACTAATTTTTCTCTCTTCGTGATTATTAAGACAATAACATCTCATCAGGAGTCAATATATAACAACGATTTTACCAAAAAAAAAATATCAACAGTAATTACTAACATCTCATCGTTTAGTTTCCATTATTTATAGTCTGGGAAAAGATTTTATATGCTCAAACAAAGAAAGTCTTCAACAAGGCTTCAGCCTCAACCAATGCACCTTATCTTTTCCTTGGTCAAATTGACAGACAATATTTGATGCACCTGGAGGGAGTGGACCGGTTGCACTAAACCTGGGTTCTATGGGAAAAGGCGAAGCTTGGGTCAATGGCCAAAGTATTGGACGATATTGGGTTTCATTTCATACCCCTGCAGGAAGGCCTTCTCAGGCATCGTACGTGATACTGGCTTCCTCTACTTAAAAACTTAGTTGTTTTTCCCTAACTCTTTGCATATTGTTTACAAGTTTTTATGTCAGCTTGTAGCAAGATATTTAACATCGCATAAAGTGTGAGAAGCCAACTTTTAAATTCTTGTAACTTTTTTTCTTTATCTATTTACAAGGTACCACGTGCCTAGGTCGTTCCTCAAACCTACAGGAAACTTATTAGTTTTATTGGATGAAGAATATGGCAATCCTCTTGATATTACGATAGACACTGTCTCAGTCACAAAAGTGTGCAGTCACCTCTCTGATTCAAGCCACCCATTAACATTGTTGAAGGGGAATAAGACGGATGCAGAGAAGAATGAACAGGTCAAAGCTCATCTTCGTTGTCCCTCGAAAAAAATTATTTCTAGGATTTTATTTGCAAGCTTTGGTACGCCATTGGGAAACTGTGAACATTATTCAGTTGGAAGGTGTCATTCATCTAATTCTAAAGCAATTGTGGAAAAGGTAAGCATTTTTATACTTTTCTATTCTTCCTAAAATAATAGTCATAATCTGAATGTATCTAGCTGAAATTCTTGACATTAATTAGAATAGTTTAAGAAAATTCTGTCAAGTAACAATTTTCTAAGTTTCTTTGCATACCTTTCTCACATAATAAGCTTTATTAGTAGCTTACTTGAGATGCATTTATCGATATAACACCAGCATACAATTCTAGCTTTTGGATTTTTTACCTAACGTAAAGGCCGATTGGCCAAATAATTGCATAAAATCCTAACTTTTTGATTTTCTATCTAACGTAAGGGCAGTGGTCATATACTTGCATACTGACACATGCACACATAAATCTGTAATCTTCATATCGATGCATTAAATAAGTACTAATTTGAACTACATATCTCCAGGCTTGTGTAGGGAAAAGGGAGTGTACCGTTGCATTGTCCTACAAAAAGTTTAACGGTGACCCATGTCCAGGCACTCCAAAAGATCTTCTGATTGAAGCTCAATGTCATTCTGAGGAGGAGCTCTCTTGAAACTTGAAAGGAAGGGAAAGAAGTAACCTTCTTTTATAGGTATAGGAATTCTAGCTTGTACAAGGAAGGAAAAAACTATTCATTCACAAGAATAAAATACATATAGTTCACCATGATCATGATAATCTGTTATTACACAACTTATATTTCGTCAAAATTTCCAAACACACAAGGTTTAAGTATAACGGAATGTAGAATGGGAAAGAGATCTGCAAAAACAGAGAGTAAAACTAGAAACACTTACGACCCGACCGATCTTAGTCAACATCACACAATCATTTAAAACTTTCACAAGATGTCTTACCACTTACTATAGAGCACAAGTGAATAACAAACTATAGATCATATTGTGCATTTGTGTTTCGTGTGAACTTTCAACACACTAAATATTTCATTCAACTCCTATATATATTTTTAAAGTATAAAATTCAAAGAGTTAGTTTACCTGAAATAACTATTACATAAGAAGCACAGACATGAAAAAATATTGGTGCCTTGTGTGTCCATCTCCATTATTTTCTATCCAGAAATAAAGTATTTTCATTAAGCAGCTCGTCTTAATAAGTGAAGACTGGTTAGATAAAATGATCTTACATTTCTCGACCTAAATTGTAATATGAGTACATAGTAACTACACAAATACTATATATAAATTTGTTTAATTATAGAATTTTGAGTAGAATATCAAAATTGGTGAAAGAATACTAGTGCCTTTGTTAGGTCCTAAATCATCATAGAGGGGCGGGAGGGTTGAATATGATGTTGGTAGATTTTCGTTTAATTGCGGATTAAGTGTGTGTGTTCTTGAGATATAAAAATGGTAGTAATTGAAACACAACGATTCGGGGAAATAAAGATATATTATTAAATCCCTGATGTGCTACACTTCTAATCAAGAGATTAGCTGCAATGGGTTCAAACAATATTACAACAAGAATACAGTTGGGGGTGTTTAATGTATGGCTTTAATGGAGCTTCCCGTCTGTTCGTGTTGAATGCTGAAGATGATAACCAATTATATCTGTATTGATTTCACTCATATATTCTATAGTCTTTGAAAATCAAACGTAGTTGATTTTCCAATTTCCACCAAGTCAATTGTATAACCATTTACATCCTATGGCATATTTCCCAGATGGTAGAGTAATAATTTCCCAAGTTCCATTTCTCTCCAAAGCACCAATTCAGTGTTCATTGCAGTTATCCAATGAGAATGTTTGACTGCTTGACTGAAAGTTGTAGGATCACTAGTTGCAGTGAGTGATGTGAGAAAACAAGAGAACTTGGAATGAATCTCTTGATCAACAATAATTGGATTCGCAGTGTGAGCCAAATTGATAGTGTAATCCACCATCCAAGTTGGTGTCTTCTTAGGTCTAGATGATTTTCTGAGGTCCACTTGATCCTGAGAACCAGTATTATCTGTGCTATGACCTGAAGATTCAGATGTGTAATCTGAGGAATCAGTTGGATCAACTTGCAAAATGGATCCTGGAATATCATACAAAGCCCAGTCATCCATAATGGTTGCAGCAGGAGTTGGTTTAGGCATGGTTAGAGGCAATGGTTGTAAGTAGGTGGAACCAGCACTGTTGTTATTGAAAGGAAATATAGATTACTGAAAACAAACATCCCTAGATATAAAAGTTGATTTATCAGCAATTTTCAGCAGTCTATATCCCTTTTGATTGGGAGGATACCCTATGAAAACACAAGAAATTCCGCTATCTGCAAATTTGTCCTTGACTACTGGTGTAGAAGCAGCAAAACTCAAACATCCAAAAGGCTTCAGTTCATTATAATCTGGAGATTTATGGTATAGAACCTCAGATGGGGATTTGTTATGTAGAACAGATGAGGGCAATCTGTTCATGATGTAGACAGAAGTGAGAATACATTCTCCCCAGAATTCTATAGGTAATCCTGATTGCAATTTCAAGGCCCTTGCCATCTCTAAAATGTACATGTGCCTCCTCTCTACTCTAGCATTCTGTTGAGGTTTGTAGGCACATGAGGTTTGATGCACAATACCATTAGCAAGGTAAAACTTGACACATTCAGTATCTTGAAATTCCAATGCACTGTCAGTCTTTATTGTTTTGATCTTGAAGGGGGGAAAATGAGTTGCTACATAGTTTGAAAAACTCTTGATAGTAGACAAGAAATCTGACTTAAATTGCAACAGATACACCCAAACCATCCTAGTGCAGTCATCTACTAGTGTCAAGAAATATTTGTATTTCCCTCTAGTGCAAAGTTTATATGGTCCCCAAGTGTCAGCATGCAATAGATCAAAAACATGTGTAGCATGTGAAGAACTTAAAGACATAGGTAATTTGGTAAACCTGGCCATTGGGCATGTCAAGCATACTTTGGCAGGTGCATATTTGATCTGTGATTGAATCTAAGGAATGAGTTTTAACTTTGCTACAGGGCATGCCCAGGTCTGTTGTGCCAGACATCATAATCTTCTTTTCTTCCATGTACTACAGCTTCATTTGCACAACCATGTACATCCACAGACTTGACTCCAACTGTGTTCTGAAAATAGTACAGACCATTTCTTATTGTTCTTGTGCCCACCACTTGTTTTATCTGTGAGCTTATAATCATGCACTTTTCTGGGAGAAACACCACCTGGCAATTGTTATCCTGTGCCAGTTTATGTATAGACAATAAGTTGTGAT
This sequence comes from Oenanthe javanica, assembly GCA_008931105.1. Classification (NCBI taxonomy): domain Eukaryota; kingdom Viridiplantae; phylum Streptophyta; class Magnoliopsida; order Apiales; family Apiaceae; genus Oenanthe; species Oenanthe javanica. Next base: position 42,353 of record QRFB01001856.1, on the reverse strand, counting down.
TGAACTTGGGCGCATACAACACTCCAAACAACTTCAAGCCATTATTTAGTTCCAAATCTCCTATGTCAGTTATAACTGCAACATCACCGGTTGGAAGCTTTATAGTGTATTGAGATGGAGCTCTGGATTTAGTTCCAAATCTCCTATGTGAGTTATAACTGCAACATCACCAGTTGGAAGCTTTATAGTGTATTGAGATGGAGCTGTGGTGACATTAGACAACAATGACAAATTGGATGTCATGTGGTCGGTGGCACCAGAGTCCACTATCCACTCACAAGAACTTGTTTGCACAGTACTGCACATTACCATTCCGGAGAATGGGCTGTCAAGCTCTTTAGCATCTCTTTCCTTTGTAGGAATCATTTTCAAAATCTGCTCCAACTGCTTTGCTGTTATTTTAACATTCTCATTCTCAGGTTCACTACTCTGTGCAATACTCTATGCAACATTCACCATTTTTATGTTCTTATTTTGATTCTAGTTCCCAGATTTTTGAGTCACAGTTCTTCTGTGTTTGTTGTGCCATCTTGGATACCCAACTACAGTCCAACAGGTTTCTCTAGCATGGCCTTTCCTTCCACATTCAGCACAAATCACATTCTTGCTACCATGTGAGCCACTAGTATCATTGACATTGCTATACATAACAGCCAACTCATGTCCTTGAACCTTCAGAGTTTCTCTCTGTGATTCTTCCTGTTGAATCACAGAGCATGCCATCTCCACAGTAGGCAAAGGTTGCATCATGAGAATTTGACTTCTTTGTGGTGCAAAACTATCATCTAGTCCATTCAAAAACTGAAACAAACGAGATTCCTGTTTCTGCACTTCTAATGCTTTCAAGAATACAACAATATCAGGCGTACTAGCAGTCACAGTAGGCAACAAGGTTGTGAAGTACTCAACAAGTGATATTCCATTATGTTTTAGACTAAACAAATCTATGTTTAATTTGTACTTTCTAGATCCATTCGTTAATTGAAATCGTTGTTCTAACAGTTTCCACACATCAGATGCAGAGTTCACAAACAGTATCGATTTCTTTATAGACTCGGAAATATTGTTATGTAACCAAGAGATTACCATGTTATTGCATGTGTCCTATTGCATTGCTTCTGTAGCGTCCGTCGTGCTTCGAGTCTCTTTTCCATGAACAAACCCTAGCTTTCACTTCGATGAGAGCTGTATCTCCATTGATCTTCTCCAACTGTGATAATCCTCCGCACCTTAAAGCTTTGAGACACTAATTGACATCAGTCCATCACTTGGATGTAGAAACAATGGATTTTGCATATATATCCGCAAATGAAAAACGATTTCATATTGCCATTGTTGAAGCTCAAAGTTGCAGAGATGAGTTAATCGTACAAAGATAATCTAATCGCACCGATCAATCGCAGATACCTATCAAACGCAAATACCGAATCAATTGCAACTATTGATCAATCGCAGATCTCCGTTAACGAAGCTTCAATCTCCTTGCAAAACTCCATTAGAATGCTCACTTTTATGTTCTATCCATCTCCAAGATATGAACCTACTTAATCAAGTACCTTTAATCACTGGTTCTGATACCATATAGAAAAATGAAAGTGATTCAACTCAAAGAAACAGATTCAATATCTCTAGAACTTGTGTTACATTCTTGCTTCTACAGCACACCTCTCTCAGACTATATATTTGCAGCACTACTTCTAACAAACTTTTGTAATAGAATTATAACATGTGAACAGACTAAAATTCCCCTCGATATTACACATACTCTTATGTCCTTGACTCCATCTGCTGTTAACTTCTTTCGAGAGGCACATTCATAGCCATTTCACACAAAAAAATTCACCTCAGCTTCGATTTACCTTGTTTTCCTCACCTTCGAAGATGGAACATAGCTTTCACTTCAGCGATTTAAACATAATCGAATCTTCAAATTTCGAAGTTGATAGGATAAATCGTGAGTTTAATGGTAAACGATTAATGTATTCATATTTTTCTTTGGAGCTTGAAAAATTAACAATACAGAGGCTTTTGTTAATGATTGGAAAGAAATATATTGCATTAATCTTCTTAGTTTTTTTTTTGAATTTGAAAATTATAGTATATTTGAAACTATTGTTTTGGTTTTATTAAGAATCATTACTTTTTATATAATTATTGATGAGTTTTTGTCAAATAAAGGGAAAATAAATTCATTAGTCCCTAAACTATTGGTGTTTTATTGTTTTAGTCCTTGAACTAAATATTCCAATATGCGGGTCCTTCAACTTTTGATTTTTCTGATTGAAGTCCTTCCGTCCAAATTTGACTTAACGGACGTTAGTCAATGCTGACGTGGCAGTTACGTGAAAATCAAAAATTCACCGATTGAATTCAAATTTTGATATGTTAATCTACGAGTGATTACAAGAACACAGGTGGTAAAAGTTTTCGATTTCGAGTTCACTAACGTATAGAAGTTTGCACTTTAATTTCAAGAACACGAAATAATAAGTTTTTTCCATACAGATTTCTATACGTTAGTGAACTCGAAATCGAAAACTTTTACCACCTGTGTTCTTGTAATCACTCGTAGATTAACATATCAAAATTTGAATTCAATCGGTGAATTTTTGATTTTCACGTAACTGCCACGTCAGCATTGACTAACGTCCGTTAAGTCAAATTTGGACGGAAGGACTTCAATCAGAAAAATCAAAAGTTGAAGGACCCGCATATTGGAATATTTAGTTCAAGGACTAAAACAATAAAACACCAATAGTTTAGGGACGAATGAATTTATTTTCCCTCAAATAAATGCATAACATTTTCTATAACTATTTTCTTATAGATCCATACTGATGCATATTTCTTCTTCTTCTTTGTGTAGAGCGCATGGAACAATTTATCTTTGAAGCCAACAACTTTCCTCTACGTAATTCAGTTGGTTCAAAGTCTCTCCCTGCAGATTCATTTTCCCGTCAATGCACCTCTGAAGACTGGGCCAAAGACTACAGGTTCGAGTTCTGAAAACAATACAGTTATTGTGAGCCAGAAGAGGAGTATTGATGAGGCCCTTGGTGATGCGGACCAAGTTGAGGATCTTGTCCATAGCACAAAAAAAGATCGAGGAAAGGAAAACACTAGCGAGGGAGATGCACCAAAGTTTTAGAGGATATCTTTGCTTGCCTTGCAGCTCAGTGTCCTGAAAAAGCCCGGGAGCTGATTTCTAGATATGTCATACAAGCTGCCTTCCTTCAGACCCAATTTTATAAGGTGAATCAAGAGGCAATCACCCAATATATGGCTAGCAAGAAAAAGGTGGATGAGCTCCAAGCAAGTCTTGTTAAGGACAAAGAGGCTGCATTGAATGTTGAAAAGATAAATACATAATAGTGTGTCTAAAAGAGCAGCTCAAGGAAGTTGAGGGCGAGTCTAAGATGATTGCAGTCATGAATGAAAAGGTCATTGCGGCACAGGCTGAGAGGGATTCAGTGCGCCAAGAACTTGAGGGGAAACTAAAAGATAGGCTCCAAGAGCTCGAGCTCTTGAATCAGCTGCTCCTAAAAGAACGGACCCAATTCGAAGCTAAGAAAGCAGAGGTTTATATTAAAGACTATAACAAGGGTCGACTCGAAAACTCAGACCCCATGGCTGGTAAATCCCTAGACTTCGACTTCTCGAATATCAGATACAATGCTGTGAAGGTGGTTAGGGAGTTCAAGGACATGAGAGAAGCAAAGGAGGTTGAGGTGCTGATGGAAAAGGCTGCAGGGAGGACAAGAACCTGGAGTAGTTTTTTAAATCACTATTTAAGTTTTTAACGTTTTTTCATAAGTAGCACTATTATGTTTTGATCGTCGCAATGCTCCTTGCAAGTTGTTAGAAGAAATTCTCTTTTAAACACCGAGTTTTTCATTCTCGTATTGCATTTTCCTTTTACCTCGGTCTGCCCCTTTTCATATATGCTGTCGAACTTTTTTTGCAAGCTGTAGCTTCCACAACATGTATATTTCTGTTCATACATAGGATTCTGAAAGGTTGGATTTTTCTCGATTTTTGCTTATAATCATAACTATATACATCCCCGTAGATATGGCTGTGGGAGGAGTCCAGTTATTATACCACACCTCTAAAATTTAGACTTAATTGCACTTTGATTTTGAAGACACGTAGATCCAATCAGAAACATAGTAGGTCTACGTAGAAGCTCTGCAGGTCCCATCTTGTATTGCTTCAACTCTTCAATGCTGCATTTGGGGCTTGTGTAACGGCATATTCTTTGACAAATCTCTTTGTTAATTTTTTCACTGTCAGAATTTATTCAGGAGTAGTCTGCAAAACGCTTCTTCTAAAGTAACCTTCTTCTGTCTACTATCCTCTAGTTTAGATTTTAGAATCTGTCTTCTACGTAGTAGTGATTTCTGTCAAGGTTTGGATTTTCATAATCTTGAAGCTTTCTCACATCTGTTTGTGCATGTGCAGTTGCATGTCTCCTGTAGGATGATTGCATCAAACACATAGTTTCATAGACAATGCTAACCCTACTAAATCTGCACTCCATACAGAACAGACAAGTCTTAGGAATTCAGTATCTCATTTGATAGTATAGAATCATATTATTGTGTGACTTGTGTCTGCACATAAACAGGACCTTAATTCTGGGCCCATTATCCCTTGGAAAACACCGGTGATACTATTGATGCTGCATGATTGCAAGCTGAAAAAGTAGTGTCAGCTTCTCCATTGATTCAAAGATTCAAATCTTGATAACTATCCTTTAATGTATATATCTCCACTCTCAGATTGCTTCCCTACTTTGTAGTCTTTTTGAGTGCATCTCTTGTGCTTATCTTCAATGATCTTTTTTGTAATTCCTTTATACTGAAACAAAAGAAGTTGCATAAGGTTGATTGAGTTGAGTGACCAAGTTTATTGGCTGCATCATTTAAATAATCTTTTAAAAAAATTTCTTGGGTGGCCGTCCACAGAGCTTATCAAAACTTCATTCCACCATCAAATCCGGCTTTAAAAATTTTTGCAAGCTGCTTCATATATGCTCCTGTATTGCATATTGATACTTCGAGCGCTATTTGCACGAGCTGCCATTGTCAATGAGAAGCTACAGGAATACTAGGTCTAGCAACAAATATTCATCATTGAAAAATAATCGGGATAGAAATGTAACTTGCTTATGCTATAGCCTCTGTCAAACATCTTCAAGTTAACTGTAACTTGCTTTTGTATACAACTGTGCAATGGTATTCCAACAACTTCCAAGGGACTCTAGTTCGAGGATTAGGCTCTTCGAAGGTCTTCTCCTGCTCATTATCCTTAGGCACTGCTGTTGTTGTAGTAGAATTCATTGAATCTCCATGTGCACTGCATCCTCTGCACCTCACTCTATTGTAAAGGACTTGAGGTCATATTCGGTTTATTATATTAGAAGGTCACTCTTTAGATAAATAAGCTAGTTCTTTATCTAATTGTAAGGAATATTGGTTATCTATACCTTTCTTTCTCCTCATGTTTTAGCTCTTGATTTGCAATAAATTTACCTTTTGCTTTGTGTAAAATACGGAAAAAAAGACAGAAAAACAGAGGCATTTCCTCAGGCCCTCAGCCAATGGTTCTTGGAGTGATGGGAATTTGAGTGAGAAAGAAGTCAAGGTCGTTACTGAAAATTTGTTGCAGATGGTTGAGTTTATGCGAATAGTATATATTGTCCTTAATTTTGTCATTTGGTCTAGTCTCTAGCCCATAGCCCATCATATTCTATTTATAATTTAAAGTTTATCCAACACCAACACTTGTGGGAATTTTGTGACGTTTACGTTATGGATTAAGGAAGTATATGTCATTTTTTATACGGTCAACTGGTGAAGACTTGGTATAAAATATCGGAAAAGGGCAGAAAATACGCATCCAAAATATTCTTATTTTTTCCCCTTGAAATGTTATATAAATATTTTAAAATACGTATAAAAAACAGGTAATTTGAATGGAGGGATTAATTAGATAAACAAATTTAGTCCGTATATTACGAAACCCAATTTTTATGAATTATCCGAGACAAATTCAATTTGATCGATTCGAATGATCCAAACCTAAATTTTCAGTTTTTTAATGGTTTGATTTGGTTTTGGTCTTGGAAATTAGAAAACTAAAAAAATTTGGTTTGGATTCGATTTTGATTTTCAAACCAATAGAAATAACCAAACCGAACTATTAATATATATATTTTTATTATTTAGTTTGAATATTTAAGTACGGACCATAGTTGTTTCTCCGTTTAAAAATTATTCTCCACTTTTATCTCCATCCTTATTTATTATTACTAGTTAATAATTAATAAAAAAAATCTTTTTAATAAATAATTTCTTTCTTTTCCGAAAATTAAATAGTTATTTTTTTTCACAACAACAAATAAGGTAACACCTAGAATTATTTATATTAGGGAATTATACAAATATATTTTTTTTTTGTCCTTAGATTGAATACTTTGAATGCCCTTGAAGAGGTTTTAGAAGTTGTTGCATATCCAACAAAAATTCTTTCATCTGCTTTAAGTTCAAATTTCTTCAATTGCCCAGGGTGTGTTTTAAGAATAAAACACTTGCTTCCAAAGATATGAAAGTACTTAACATTTGGCTTTCTTCCCTTCAAAAATTCATATGGAGTCATTCAATGTTTGTTTATTAAAGAACAATTCTGAGTAATGCATGCAGTGTTTACAGCTTCTGCCCAAAAGTAAGTAGGTAGCTTTGCTCCTTCTAGCATTGTTCTTGCAGCTTCTATTAGAGTTTTGTTCTTTCTTTCAACTACACCATTTTGTTGAGGTGTTCCAGGTGCTGAGAATTGTTGAATAATTCCTTTTATTGAGCAGAATTCCTCCATAGCAGAGTTTTTAAACTCTGTTTCATTGTCACTTCTTAGATACTTCACTTTGTGAGTTGATCCATTCTCAATCATTGCAACATGTTTAATAATTATTTCTGCAGTTTCACCCTTTTTATGCAAAAAATATACCCAAGTAGATCTTGTGAAATCATCAATTATCACAAAAGTGTATTTCTTCTTTCCAATGGACATTATGTTGAGAGAACCAAATAAATCAAGATGCAGTAAGTGAAAAGGTTGATCAATTGAATTTTCAGTTTTTCTCTTGAAAAATGTCTTATTTTGTTTGGCCTTTTGACATGAATCACAAAGTCCATCAGGATGAAATTGAACTTTTGGAAGATCTCTAACTAGGTCCTTTTTCATTAATTCATTAATGTTTCTAAAATTCAAGTGACACAACTTTTTGTGCCAACTCCATCTTTCCAAGGATGATGCCTTTCCAAGTAGACAAAATAAGGGACCATCAGAATTATCATCCAAGCTAGCTTCAAATAAATTGTTATGTCTGTGACCAATAAGAACTACTTTCCCATTTTTCTTGCTTTTCACTTCACAATGAGTTCCACGAAATTCCACAGAATAACATTTGTCTGTCATTTGACTCACACTTAGTAGATTATGTTTAAGTCCTTCAACCAGAGCTACATTTCACTACTAGAAAAACTGCATACAACATCAGTTGTCAACTGATGTTTGAGAAATTTCTGATCAATGTCTTCGCATGTGATGTTAAAAGTATATACTTTACACATCAGTTTTCAAGTGATGTTAAAACAAATATAAGACATTGTCTCCTAAGTAAAGACGATATTAAAACCAATTTTGGACATCAATTTTCTTATAAAAGTCGATGTCTATAGCTATGTTTAACATCGATTATTTTTATAGAGACGGTTTACTAGTTTCTTTAAGACATCATGTTTTATCCTTATATCTGATGTCTATTACAAATTTAACATCAGTTTCTTCAATTTAAATGATGTAATGACTTATTTAAGATATCATATTTTTAAAAGACCAACTGATATCTTTGTAATTTTAGACATCAAATTTTTTTTATAAAATATTGTTAGATATACTATTACACATCACTTTAAAAACATTTGTGATGTTATTTCTATAAGTTCAAATGACAGTGTCTTGTGTACATTGATATATATTAGCCAAAAGCAATTCAACCAACTAACAAACTTATTCAACCATAACCAAACTACAGAAAAAGAACTGCTGCCACAAAAAAAAAATTAAATTGCCAAACTCAATTGATATATATATCATTACCAACAACCAAAGTAACACATCCACGTAAATAAACATGACTAGTTAAAAGTACTTCAATCCAAATAAAATGGAAATTAACCATTTAACAACGTATTCCAACAATAACATATATTGTCTCATCAAACTCCAAGGTAAACAGAATTGAAATATTTACATTTTGTGTTCAATGAAGTCGAGCGTCTCCATGTGCACCTCATCAAACTCCTGTATTGTATAACACTTCTTAGCCTTGGCCACCCACTAAAATGTAACAAAAAAGCAAAGATTAAGAGACATTAAGGGTAACAACAGGCTATTCCTAAATCCTCAATGGACAACATTTACCTTTAAGATTGTTGTAATTTATGATATCCAGAAATAACACCCTCTATAAGCATTTAAAAAATAAAAGACTTCACATCATACCAACGAAAAGTATTTATTAAAGTAGTACCATTTGAATCATAACTTTCATATTTTGATTCATCAGGGCCATCATAAAAATCATCAACGTTATCATCCACTTGTACCCTGATTCAGAAGAGCATGATCAACAATATGATGGAAAATAGAGGTAGAACCAATAAATAAAGTTCAAGATTGGAGAGCTCACAAAGGAAATGGATTTGAAGCATCTTTTGACATAATTGATGTATCATCTTTCACAGCATACAAATCATCAATCTTATCGTCCACTTGTACCCTGATACAGAAGAGCATGATCAGCAATATGATGGAAAATAGAGGTAGAACCAATAAATAAAGTACAAGATTGTAGAGCTCATAAAAGAAATGAATTTGAAGCATCTTCCAACATAATTGATGTATCATCATCCTTCACATCATACAAATCATATACATAGTCATCTTTACCTGCTTCAGTTGCAATAACCAGAAACACAAGTAGAAATTGATTAGACCATTGTAAATAATTAATAGAATGCCAGAATTCCATATTGTGCAAAAAATCGTGATTCCCAAGAGGTGTAAAATTATGATATTCCCCTTCAAGACCATAGATAGATTGAAAATTTCATAATAAGTTAATATTATACGAAGGCTAGTTAATGGGCATGCATTTTTGTATTTTTGCATTTTTACAGAGCCATCAGCTTTTCAAAGATGCTAATCATAGAAATATAGAAATAGGTACATAACAGATATCGTATTTAAGATGAACCAGGCTACAAGTGGAAACTTAAGAAAAATAAGCATCAGATTCAATTTTGATTTCTGAGAGTAGTGAAATTGAAGCACTTTGTTGAGTTTCCATACCCCCTTCGTAAATGTAATTATCAATCTCAAATTCCAATTCTGAAGAAGCATCAGGGACGCACTCTTTTAACATGGGTAGAACAACAACACACACTTTTCTTTTCTTCCAAACTTGCTCAGAACGAGCACTTTTTGATACATTCTGTGTAGAAAAGAGCACAACAGCAAAAATTACCTTTTATGTAAGTTAAATACTGAAATTCCTATTAGCTTAAACCAAAATAAAGTTTAGTATACCTCATGATCCTTCCTAGCTTTCCCTGGCAGCTGCTCATGTTTCTGCAAACATTACATGATAAAAGGGCCAACGGCCTTGTTAAGGCCAACGCCACTAAGGATTAATATTAAAATACAAAGCGACTTCCAGAGATTAATATCCTTCTATAGTTTAGCATATTAAAATGTATATAGTACAAGGCAGAGAGACAAACACACGCATAAAAGGTTAAGAGAGCCTTACATTCTCAGTTTTGAATATGCGCCTTTTTCCTTCAATTTTCATAAAACAGTCCGCAATGTCCAAAGCTTCAGGCTGTTTCATTTTTCAATATGCTACTGCACACAACACATATTAGAAATGTATATTAAAATCTTAAAATCTAATTCCATACCTAAAAACACATTTCACATATAGACGCAAACATATATATGTTGGGTTCCGAGGCATAAAACACAGCGGATTAAACGTAAATATAACAAAAATTCGGAACCCTAAACGCAGGATCATGTATAAGCCTAGACTGATTATTGTGAAACGGAATCATACATTTGTCTGGTCTTGGTTTACACGAACTCAACGGAGATCCTGGCTTTCACGACTTGTGTCTTCCTCTCGAAAACACCTCTATGGTATCCACACGAGCACCTTCAAGAACGTCCCACGATCTTGATTACGGAATGGATTNAAGTCATGTACTAAACTATACAATGTGTATCATGATTCTAAGGACATTTATTATGCTAACAAATATATCGCAGTAATTAAAGTCATAATAAATATGTTTATTGAATAATCAAATGACATAAAGGTCTATTGTATTGCCTCTAGGGCACCTACACTAACAATATATTCCAACACGAATAGTAATTTTTAAGGTGTATGTTGTTGGAAAGTATGTGAGGTCGTGTTAAGAGGAAGTCATTACCGGATGTGAGTGAGGACAAATTGCCTAGCTTACAGGGTTCTCTGTCGTTTTCTCAGGTCTCCAATTTGAAACAGAAAATAAATAGAAAGACAAATAAAGAGAATTAGTAGCTAGTATATATGTATAACAAAGAGAGTTCATTATTGTTTGAGACCCAAAACTAGCTCCAAATCCTAGCTTGAGACCTGAACAAACAAAAGATGAACTTATAACTACTAATTCCAGAGAATAACACACAAAAGTTAGATAATAACAAACCAAAGTCACCAATTTGATAGGAAGCCGCTCAGATTTTGCCTAATTGAAAATCTAGGGTTTCAAACAAAGCATGAAAGAGAGTTGTACGTACGTCAGAGATTGTGGGTTGGGAGAGAGAGTTGTAAGAGAGAGTTGTGAGAGAGTAGATTGAGGAGAGAGAGTAGGTCGAGCCGTGACGAAGAGATGTAAAGCAAAGATTATGGGCTGAAAGGGAAATATCGGGGGAGAGGGGGAAATAAAATGTTCAAGGGGGAAAATATTTGGGTAATAAGGGGAGACGTACATATGACCGGGTTTTTTTATTTTTTAAAACAGAACATAAGACATCGGTTTATTTAGATAGTGTTGTCTTAAATGTGCTTCGACATCGTTTTAAAAATAATCGATGTTAAAAAGTTCTTTAACATCGTTGATTTCTACAACCGTTGTTAAAGCACTGATGTTATATCCTCTTTTTCTAGTAGTGTTTTCAATGATGACATTTCTAATCTTAATATTACCATATCTCAGTGTTCTTCCTATATTGTCATCTCCATAAGATACTACTGGGCCATCCTTCTCCTCAAACTCTGAAAACAGGGATTTGTTTCCAATCATATGTGCAAAACATCCACTATCAATCACTAGGATGTTTTTCCTGTTTTTCTGCAATCAGTAAATGCAACTTAATTAGTAGGTTTGGGAACCCAAACTAGTTTGAGTCCTTTCTTTGAAAACTTGTTAACTTTTGCAGCAGAAGTACTTTTATCAGAGTTTGTGTTAACAGAGTTTACAGAAGCAGAGTTTTCATTCACAGAGTTTGTACTTTCAGTGTTTACACTTCTTTTATCAGACTTTATTACATTTATTTGCTTGACAGTTTGTTTTGGAGAATTATTTATTTGAGGTTGTGGTTTATAAAAATTATAATATAAATTTTGATATTCTTTGCATGTATAAATGGAATGCCTCATACTACCAAAATGAAAACATGGATTATGTCTAATTTTTTCTATCCTCAATCCTAGGTTTTTCATGTTTATTCGTTTTCTTTTGTTTGCAGTCAACAACAAGGTGATTTGAATTACCACAAGTAAAGCATGTTTTCCTAGGAGCATCAGGAATATTCATGTAGTTAGTCTCCTTAGTAATTCTTATTTTGCCATTTCTATTTCTTTTAACCTTTTTAGGTTTTCCTTTATTGGTGACTGCCTTCAACTGTTCTTTAAGTTGCTTCTGTGAAAGTAATCATATATTTACCTTTTTAGGTTCTGACACACTATTGTTCTTGGAGCATTCAATAGGAGTTTCTTAATACTTGCTTTAACAAATTTTACAGGTTTATTCAATATTCCTTTTATGTGAGCTTTAGTGTATGTATCAGATTCATATCCTCGAGCAGAAGTCCAATTCTTGTTAGTTCATTTGTTGGACTTTCTTTCCAGAGTTTGTCCAAACTCTAAAGGTTTCCTTTTCTTTTACTATTTTTGATTTTAAGTATTCAACTTGAATTTCCAATTGTGTTTGCATGTGAATAACATTATCAAAATCTTTCTTTATTTTCAACATTTCAGAGTTTTCAGATTCAAGCATGTTATTTCTAGTAGTCAGAGTTTGTATCTCAAATTTTAATTTATCATTTTCCAAAGTCTGAGATTTAAAGCTAACATGTAAAGATCTAAGAAAAGACTTCAGTTCACATATATTATCAGTTTGAAAGTTAAGGACAGAGTCAGGTATCTTATTAGTGTTTAGAGCATCAGTGTTTGCCATGAGTGCATAATTTGTTTCTTGTTCAGAATCTGAGGAATCCATTCAATCCTTCTTTGATGTTATTAAAGTTTTCTTTAAGATAGGAATTCTTATACTCTCATACTTGTTTCCAGACATGATTTATGATTTAACAGTTAAATTCAAACTGCATGCTCTGATACCACTTGTTTGCCCAGATGAATAAACTATTATAGAAGGGGGATTGAATGTAATAGTACTAGTAAATCGATTAAGAACACAAGTATGTAAAAGATGAATATTGTTCTGTATTTAAAATAATGAATTACAAAACTCTCTCAAGAAGTTCTTTATTCTCAAGAGTTGTTAGGTTATGAATATTATGATTTACAAAAGATATTTTTGTTGTTAACCTATGTCTATGTTTATATAGACACAGTTACAATTCAATTACAAATCAGATTAGAAATAGAATAGCTTTACATAAGGAAATAGTCTTGCATTAGGAATCCTTTTTACTATCATATTCAGACTATGATTCGAATTGCTTCATGACAAACTCTGATAATAAACTCTGTCGGTTATTATTCTCTGATAGAGCATTCTCTGTTAGAGTAAACTCTGATTGAGTATTCTCTGATTGAGTAAACTCTGTCCGACAGTTCCTTAAACTCTGATGACGTCAGCAATGTAAACTCTGACTTGTACTCTCTGACAGCCATCAGTGTTTGCTTCCTAACACATATCTTCACTCATTTTATTTGTATTCTGCAGTTTCAAATTACTGACCAACTGAAATATAAACCCTGAAAAAAGCTATGCCTCAATATTAAAAGAAGCGCAAAATGGGATGGGAGAATTGATTTGTAACTTCTCATATCTTGATTAGTGCGGGATAGTCGAAATTAAATTTTGATAGAACAACGATATACGTATATTATGTACGAACATTGCAGAACATTACCCTTTTTTAATATAATTATTTACAAAACTGCTATTACTTTTTATTTAATCTCAGTCATTGATAAAAAAAAATGATCTAACAGTAGTAACATAAGTCTCCAATTTCTTCATTTTTTTGGGTCTCCATAGAGCCCAACTCTAAGGAAGTATATGTCATTTGTTTATACGGTCAACCGGTGAAGACTTGGTATAAAATATTGGAAAAGGGCAGAAAATATGCATCCAAAATATTCTTCTTTTTTCCCTTGAAATATTATATAAATATTTTAAAATACGTATAAAAAGCAGGTAATTTGAATGGAGGTATAAAATATTGGAAAAGGGCAGAAAATATGCATCCAAAATATTCTTCTTTTTTCCCTTGAAATATTATATAAATATTTTAAAATACGTATAAAAAGCAGGTAATTTGAATGGAGGTATAAAATATTGGAAAAGGGCAGAAAATATGCATCCAAAATATTCTTCTTTTTTCCCTTGAAATATTATATAAATATTTTAAAATACGTATAAAAAGCAGGTAATTTGAATGGAGGGATTAATTAGATAAAGAAATTTAGTCCGTATATTACGAAACCCAATTTTTATGAATCATCTGAAACCAATTCAATTTGATCGATTCGAATGATCCAAACCCAAATTTCCGGTATTTTAATGGTTCGATTTGATTTTGGTCTTGGAAATTAGAAAACTAATTTTTTTTTGGTTTGGATTCGGTTTAAATTTTCAACCAACCGAAATAACTGAGTCGAACTATTAATACATATATTTTTATTGTTTAATTTAAATATTTAAGTACGGACCATTGTACATGAGCCGCCCCTCTCGTGTCTCTCTCTCTCAAGAAACCCTAAAAAACATCAGCTTCTTGGTTGATGATAAGCCCCTCTTTTTCTTATTTTTCTTGGCTTTATATCTATTTATTTAAATAAGTCTATCTTTCTGAGAGTATTTAGTACCCATTTGTTGGGTTTTGTTCTCCCTCGTGGAGATTTAGTGTGTTTTTCTCTATCCATTTTTTGGGTTTTGTTCTCAGTTTTAGTGTGTTTAATGTTTGAGATATTAGATCTTCATAAATTTTATAATTATAGTAGTTCATTATAAGGGTTCATATGAGATCACATATTTGTTCGAGTTTTCGAATATATTTAGACAAATTATGTATACATACTTTTCATGGCTACAACAAATCGTTATATTGTCTCTCCAACAAGGTTGTTCCAGCGATACAAACGAGGGATGTTCCACATTATATGATCAGTACGGCGATAGTAGTTTTACCGTAGGAAATATTGATTTGATCTATATGACGTATTCGTTGAATTTTGATTATTTTTTAGATGTTGTATGACTTTTAATTAATGAATTATTTTACCCGTAAGAAAAAGTGCGGACCATTATTATAGTTATTTCTCCGTTTAAAAATTATTCTCCACTTTTATCTTCATCCTTATTTATTATTACTAGTTAATAATTAATAGTTTTTTTTCTTTTTAATAAATAATTTCTTTCTTTTCTGAAAATTAAATAGTTACTTTTTCATAACAACAAATAAGGTAACACCTAGAATTATTTATATTAGGGAATTATACAAATATATTTTTTTTATCTAAGTGTTTTATTAATAGGCAAATAAAATTAACATCTAATTTTTTTATTTTAGTTTAGTTAAAAAACATAATTTTTTTTAAGTCTTAATTGCATTTTGGTGGCCTCAGTTATAATATTTTTTTGCAGAAAAATGACTCAATTATAAAACTTGTCAGTTTGATGACCAAATTATATATTTTTTAACACTTGACTATATTCCATTTATTGCAATTTGATGGCTTGAATTATATTTTTTTTGTGCAGAAAAATGACTCAATTATAAAAATTACCAATTTGTTGGCTAAACTATTTAATTTTTATTAGTTAATTGCATCCAATATTGTCCACTACATTTGTCTTGTTATTATTAATACGGAATTACTAGAGTAATTTTACATTCATTTAGAAAATGAATTTGATGAGTATGAGAGTGTTTAATGAATAGTTGATATAAGGATAAAATTTAACATAACTTATAAATCAAAAAGAGCATAACTATAAGTACATGATTAGATTTTATTTTATAAAATATCACTCTTTTTCAGAAGTAAATTTTCTTTTCCAATTTTAGATAACTTACCGAATCAACCTCATAAATATTTTTATTTTATAAATTTATATTAATATGATTTAAAATTTTAATGAAGGTAGTGGACAATATTTGATGCAATCAACTATTAAAAATTAAATAATTCGGCCAATAAATTGGTAATTTTTATAATTGATTCATATTTCTACAAAAAAAATTATAATTCGGGTCATCAAACTACAATTAAGTATTATTTCACTAACGTCCGTTAGAAAAAATTTGTCGGAATGTAATCAAGTGTTAAAAAATAAATAGTTTGACCATCAAACTAGTTTTATAATTAAGCTATTTTTCTGCAAAAACATTATAGTTTTGACCACCAAAGTGCAATTAAGTCTAAATAGTTATTATTAGTTAATAATTAATAGTTTTTTCTTTTTTAATAAATAATTTCTTTCTTTTCTGAAAATTAAATAGTTATTTTTTTCATAACAACAAATAAGGTAACACCTAGAATTATTTATATTAGGGAGTTATACGAATATCATCTCTATTTGTTATCTAAGTATTTTATTAATAGACAAATAAAATTAACATCTAAATTTTTTATTTTAGTTTAGTAAGAAAACATATTTTTTTTAATATTTTAGTATTAAACCTAACCGAACCAGTCTGTTAAAAATCGGTTCAGTTTGAATCGATTTTTATAGTTATAGTTTGGGTTCGGTTTCTAAATTTTCAAAACCGAAAATTTTCATTTAACATGGTTTCACAACCTAAACCAAACCAAACGAACCGAAACCATGCTGATCCCTGATCATCTTAACATCATTATCTCATTTTGTGTGAGCATGTTTTGGATATTTAAGCATTGCTTGAACGCAACCTTTTATGCTTATATTTTACTATATGTATTTATACGTGTATATACGAGTCCATAACAAATGATGACACAAAACTCCAACTGTTGTACAAGAGATGGAGCAAGATTACTTTCCTGTTACGTTATTTTCAAGATAATAAATCATAAATCGCACAATAATACAATATATGCAATTATACACATAGTGCCTATAAATATAAGTTAGTTCACAAATCACACCATGACATTGTTATCCTATCTTTTCGTTTTTGTTAGAAATAAAGATAGCTAGGTCTCTTGCTCTCTTAGAGCCAAGGTCAAGAGAAAATTTAAAGAAAAAATGAGATGGTCACTAGTGTATTGGGTTGGGTTGGTGTTAATGGTGGCGGCGACCGTGGTGGCTGACGGCGGAGGTAATGTGACATACGACGGCAGGTCATTGATAATCAACGGAAAAAGAAGTATATTGTTTTCGGGCTCCATTCACTATCCTCGAAGTACTCCTGATGTACGTATATTTTTTCGACTTATTCTCTTCAACACTTGTTTATTTCCTGCATACTCAAATTTTATGATAATTTATCAAATATTCATTTATCGAATCGTTTACCGATAGCATGCAAGTAATTAGTAATGTAAACTCGTTGTAGGATACTTATCCGGGAAAGAGAATTAACCTATTGTAGAAAGAAATGTAACTTAGCTTAATTGGCGAGACATGATATTGATATCATTATCATTCGATTCTCGTTTGCTGGGTAGGTAGGATGTTAATTTTAGTGTGTGTTCGTATAAACACGTACGTATAATTATAAAATAAATATGTACCCACATTAATAGATTATATACTGATTCACGTAGCTTGAAGATGATAAATCATCCGCATTGTAATTTACAATGAGCTTGTAGGATTGTAAACACCGCACCCGTCACTACACTTGAATTTTTTTTTTTTTCAGCTGGTGCTTATATGTAGGTAACAAAAAAATTATCTAACGGACGGCTTTTTACAATAATTTGTTAAAAAAATTATGTTAGGGAACCAAACAAATTTTCAAAATAATGTGATATGATTCATATGGTAAGATGTGTAGTTTTAATTGATATTATTGATTTGGATGTACATGAGTCCATTTCATTAATTATTTTCACAATCAATCAGAATGTGACATATGACATTTGTTTGTTTGGTTCTCTAGCATTACTCTTGATAAAATAAGTGAATATAATCTTCGATATCTTATTTCTTTTAAGATTTCATGTTCAATAAATGAAATCTATTATTCCATCAAATCTGTAAAAATGTCGATTCTTATTTGAATATCAAAAAAAAAAAAATCATAGAACAGATAAAATTCTGGTTGACCCAAGTCCGTATATTAATTTGTTTGGAAAGAATTTATTTATATGGAACCAAGCCTTTTCTCAAAATATATTATATTTCCTATCCTTATTATTTTTGAAAATAAAATCCCAATTTTTTTTGTTTAATATTATGTCCGTAAAAGTGGAGGTCATGATTCAGTTCTCTTTGTTTTTTAGCAGATAAGTTGAAAAATACATATAATTTTTAATTTATAAATTATTTATCAATTAAACGAGCCAAATTGAATATAAATATTTTTGTTCTCAATTTTTAATTAATGGAGGTTTCATTTACTTTATTATGAAAAATATTGTTCATGTAAGAGGGGTTTGAATTATTTTATAATTATTTAAAAAATATCTTTTCAATTTATGAGGAACCCCAAATGAAAAATATACAACTCAGTCGAGGGTTTTGCTTATTTCTTTTTTGTTTGTAGTTTATTTGTGTGATTCTTGTTAAACTGAAATTTAGTGTTCTATCCTTTCATATTTATTAGCGGGAATTAATTATTTTTAAAATAATATAATTTTCTTAATTTGATTTGATTTAATTAATTATTAAAATTTAATAATATAGATTAGGGATTTTTTGAAAAATACTGAAGGATAAAAAATATTTTGCAAAAATACTGATTTTTTAAAATATTTTACTAAAATACGATATTGTTTTTAAAAATGCAAAAATACCATTTTTTTTTTATTTTTTTGCAAAAATACAGTTTACAATTTTGCAACTATATTTTTAACTTAATCAACCACAAATGCAAGTTTAAAATTTAGTAAACATAATTATTTTTTTGTTGCATTTATAGTTATATTTTGAAAAACAAGTTACATCTGGTTGTTTTTGGTTGTAAACCGTATTTTTGCAAGAAAATTCAGAAGATGGTAAAATTGCAAAAAAAAACTTTAAAAAGTTAGTATTTTTGATAATTTCCCTTTAGATTAGATATTTAATTAAATATGAATACATATTAATAATTTTATAAAAATATTGGAATACGGAATGGAAAGACATATTAGGTTTAAAAATATATTGAAAAATAAATTGAAATATAATATTAAATATAATATAAACATATTTATATTATAAAAAATATTAATTATTATAAGATTTCAGATAATATCTTGCTTCTAAGAATTTGGGTCTCTATCATCGGGCTTAACATTTCTTTAATTATTAAAGAGTTTGTACTTTTTAATCTAATTAATTCATAATATTCTAACACAATTATGTGACCCAGACATTTTAATCCCTTTATATAGAAAATTATTTTTATCAAATGACACTCTTGAAATACAAACATGACGACAAATTTTTTTGTTTCAACTTAAAGACTATAATATAAATATAAATATATAAAATATACAATAAAATATGAAACATAATAATAAATTATATTTGTGTCTCCATTGAAATGGACGGGTCTAAATTGTTCTTTCACGTGTCTATTGAGTAATAATCTAACTTAAATTATAAAATACATTTGGAATTTTAGAAACTATAATTATATCAACATGAATTCATCATATATTTAAAATTTAAAATTTTCAAAATATTAGAAATTATTGCCATTTCTTAAAAGACCTATATTTAGAGTAGATGGTGAATATTTTTATCTATACAACTATATTATTCTATTTGCATAATATTTTAACATTTTATCATAATTGTTTCAAGAGTCAAATTCTGTTTACACTTCCATTCTTTAATTTTCATTGAATAACTGATAACAAAAATATAAATCGTGATTTTTCCTTACATATTTATTATTAATTATTTTCCTATAAATTTTTATAATTAATGATAATTTTATTATTATACGAGTCCTAGTAATAACTACATCAATACCTTTACAAATTATTAAAATTCTAATTAACTTTAAACGAAATCCCAAATAATATCATTCCTGATAATTGCTTGTAGAATTCATTTTTTTATAGACATGTTGAAACCCATTATTGTACAATTTCATTTAATAAAATGTATTGTCTACTTGCAGATGTGGCCATCTTTGATTTCCAAAGCCAAAGAAGGAGGTTTGCAAGTTATACAAACATATGTGTTTTGGGACCTCCATGAACCTCAACCTGGCCAGGTGATCTCCGCAGGTCTTATCTTACTAATTAAAAGCATTATTATTTTTCAAACATAATAACATTAATTAATTTACCATGATAACGATTTTGGAACAAATAAAATAGAAAAATAAGTTATTGGGGTGGGATGATGGAAATATATACTAAGAATTGATCTAGAAAAATATTTTAAGAGAGGAATAGATTATTTTTGAAAAATATAATTTTAGTGGGAATAATTTTGTATTTTTATAAAATTATAATAAGGGAAATTTAGAAGAAAAAAAAATATTAAATAAAACCATATGTTGGTTGGGCGTGCCACATATATAGGTATGGCAAAAATAAAAAATATATGAGCGATACCCGATCTGTTTCTCATTGTCATTATTTATCATTATGTATTGATACATAGGAGTATTATACATAAAGAGTTTATGGGTATCATTTTTTTGTTTCATTCTGCGAAACTGGATCAAAATCAATTACTACTAGAGTACCATCATATGTTAGCTGTTTTGAAATTCGGGAAAAATCCAAAATTAGATCATTTTTTAATATTGATTTTTCAAATCCAAATCGGGTTCGAGTTTAGTATAAATAATCGAGTTTGAATTCGAATATCTTAAAAATCCAATCTGATCCAACCGCCATTCCTATCCCAGCGAACAAGGGATGAGGGGGCTGCTGCCCTAGGCGCCAGGGTGAAGGGGGCTCTGTTAAAAAAAAAGGGTTCTCTGTTTGCTAGGGGTTAAGGCCACCTCTGGTTATAGTTTTGCTCAGCCCTAAAACACATACAGTGATAGTCTGATACACACCTGAATATTATGCACCACTGAATTTGAGTACTGAAGCAATTGATCAACTTCCCGGCACATGCACAAATATAGATTTCTTATGTGTGACCAAAAAAACATAATAAAAAGAACGATTGAACCAATGTAGGTCTTTAATAACCTACAAGAATTCGAAAACTAACAGAATTTTTTATACATATGGTGTTTACATGCAGCAAATTAAAATGTATGTATGCCATGTTTAATACTATGCCCTGAGTTACTCAATATTCAATAACAGAGTGTGCAGAGTGTGCGCGCGGCGCTCATGCATGTATTCTCATTTTGGTGAATTTACAGTATGATTTCAGTGGACGGCATGATATAGTAGGTTTTATAAAAGAAATTCAAGCACAGGGATTGTATGTAAGCCTGCGAATCGGGCCTTTCATTGAGGCTGAATGGACATACGGGTAAAAGCTATTGTTTTTCTTTAAAAAAAACAACTCACACACCTCGTTTTAACATTAGAGTTTACATAAATATACAAATGAACTGGTTTCCTTTTGCAGAGGTCTACCATTTTGGTTGCATGATGTCCCCGGGATTATTTATAGAACCGACAATGAACCCTTTAAGGTAAAGACTACATATAATGTTGTTATATAGCATTCGAGGAAAATCAACAATGAGGTGGATTTTATTTTTAAGGAACTATCATTATTGAAACTGAAAGCAGAATAAACCAGGACTAGAGATGTTATAAATGCAGAGTACTTACATTTGCTTGTTGTATCTTGTTACATTCACTGCAGCATCTGATGCAGAACTTCACAGCAAAAATAGTGAACATGATGAAGTCAGAGGGATTATATGCTTCACAAGGAGGGCCAATCATACTATCGCAGGTACAAACAGCATGCAAAGACTTCAATTTTTTTACAAGGTTTATTAAATTTTTATTCAACTAATAAAAGAAAGCATGTATAGATTGAAAATGAGTACAAAAATGTAGAAGGTGCATTTCATGAGAAAGGACCAACTTATGTTCGTTGGGCAGCAGCAATGGCTGTGGGACTCCAGACTGGTGTGCCATGGATGATGTGTAAGCAAGACGATGCTCCTGATCCAGTGGTTAGTTTCATAACATAGATACCACAGGAACTGACAAGTTAATCTGCGAGTTCATATAAATGTGATTATTATATGTTTATGACCCTGCAGTATACAGCACATAGTTTTCACATGTTTTCATCACATTTGTATTATAAGTGCAAAGTTCAAATTTGATGCGAATTTAATTAGTTGCGTAGAAGTCACATTAGAAATCATTTAAAGAAAACCAAATAAAAGAAAAGATTTATTTTCAAAATACAGACAGTTAAAATATGCCACCTTAGCTTTGAGCCATCTTTGCTCCAGCAGCCCTGCAGCTAATTGATTCAGATACTGAGGTTTTTCTTTTTGTGACCTGCAGATAAATACATGCAATGGTATGAAATGTGGAGAAACATTTGTGGGACCTAATTCACCAAATAAGCCTTCACTCTGGACGGAGAATTGGACATCTTTGTAAGCTCTGTATATTAACTTAAATTATAAATTGTGTGAAAAGATAACTACTAATTAATCTTCCTCTTAACTCTTGTGAAGCTTGCAAACATATGGCCAAGATGCACCTATAAGATCAGCCGAGGACATTGCATTTCATGTTGCACTATTCATAGTCACAAAGAATGGGAGCTTCATAAATTATTATATGGTACACGTCATGCAAACTATCTCAATCACCAAATAGATATCAAATTACTTGCTTCAATGCTTGCTAACATGCTTTACAGAGTACATTCCCTTAGCACAAATTATTTAAGTACACGTTTCTTGATAAATTTGGTCATGTCAATAATTTTGTCATAATTGTCATATATTTCATTCTTCCAAAAAAATCCTATGAGGTGCCATAATTCCCAATTTTTTCTTAATATTGAACTAATCATCTATTTCCATTTTTATCGGATGAGGCTTAGAGTTATGTTACCCAGGCTTATTAAGTGAGTTATATATCTTATCAACGACTCTACCGTGATAAGAATCATGTACTCTAAATTTTCCCCTGTATACAAACAAGTTGCATGCTAATGAAGTCCTACTCTGAGTTGATAATCTCATTTAGCTTGATACATGTATACTTTTACTGTAGTATCATGGCGGAACCAATTTTGGAAGAACTGGAGCAGCCTATATCATAACAAGTTATTACGATCAAGCTCCTCTTGATGAGTATGGTACGCTTTGCAAAGATTCGAATAGCATAGCAGTGGCATATATTCAAAACAGAAAGACTCTGAATCAATTTCTATATTAAGGTTTGATCAGGCAACCTAAATGGGGCCATCTAAAGGAACTACATGCAGCAGTAAACTTATGTTCAGATACAATACTTTCAGGAGCACAAACCAACTTATCTCTGGGTGAAAGACAACAAGTGAGATAGTTATAAGTTTATGAGTCATAGACAGATCCACAGTTTTAATTTCATATTTATGTCTTAAACATTGATTTTTTTCATGAATATATTTGGACCAGGCTTACATCTATCAAGGAAAATCAGGAGAGTGTGCAGCCTTTCTCGTGAATACTGATAAAAGTCAAACAATTTCAGTGAAATTTCAAAATTCTTCATATCAACTGCCACCAAAATCAATAAGCATCTTGCCTGATTGCAAGACAGTAGCATTTAACACAGCACAGGCATGTTTGATCACGAATAATATAAACAAAGACTTTATAAAATTTTACTTTACATATAATTCTGCATGCCCTTGTTGAACAGGTAAACACACAATTCAATACACGTTCAATGATACCAAGCTTGAGGTTTGGCTCTGCTGAAAGATGGGAAATATTCAGTGAACCTATTCCCCAATACGATCAGACCTCAATTAAAGCTAATATGTTGCTGGAGCAAACGAATACTACAAAAGATGTATCGGACTATCTTTGGTACACTTTCAGGTAATTGGGAGTAGGGTTAACGCCTTAAATAGATTGATGAATGAAATAGTCTTTATTTAACTTTTGACTTACTTTCTAATCTTTTTAATCACTATGGGTCACAAGTATGGCGTTTTCAAACAGTAATATCAGAGAAGGTTGTCACCTCGAATGCTAAACCTCTGTAGTAATAAGAGGAAAATGTTACTCCCGAACAGAAAACAAACAGAGACATGGATTCTAGCCTCTTCTCTATCTCTTACTACACCTGCATCTTTAATTTGGGGGAAACATATNATTTAGCTTGATACATGTATACTTTTACTGTAGTATCATGGCGGAACCAATTTTGGAAGAACTGGAGCAGCCTATATCATAACAAGTTATTACGATCAAGCTCCTCTTGATGAGTATGGTACGCTTTGCAAAGATTCGAATAGCATAGCAGTGGCATATATTCAAAACAGAAAGACTCTGAATCAATTTCTATATTAAGGTTTGATCAGGCAACCTAAATGGGGCCATCTAAAGGAACTACATGCAGCAGTAAACTTATGTTCAGATACAATACTTTCAGGAGCACAAACCAACTTATCTCTGGGTGAAAGACAACAAGTGAGATAGTTATAAGTTTATGAGTCATAGACAGATCCACAGTTTTAATTTCATATTTATGTCTTAAACATTGATTTTTTTCATGAATATATTTGGACCAGGCTTACATCTATCAAGGAAAATCAGGAGAGTGTGCAGCCTTTCTCGTGAATACTGATAAAAGTCAAACAATTTCAGTGAAATTTCAAAATTCTTCATATCAACTGCCACCAAAATCAATAAGCATCTTGCCTGATTGCAAGACAGTAGCATTTAACACAGCACAGGCATGTTTGATCACGAATAATATAAACAAAGACTTTATAAAATTTTACTTTACATATAATTCTGCATGCCCTTGTTGAACAGGTAAACACACAATTCAATACACGTTCAATGATACCAAGCTTGAGGTTTGGCTCTGCTGAAAGATGGGAAATATTCAGTGAACCTATTCCCCAATACGATCAGACCTCAATTAAAGCTAATATGTTGCTGGAGCAAACGAATACTACAAAAGATGTATCGGACTATCTTTGGTACACTTTCAGGTAATTGGGAGTAGGGTTAACGCCTTAAATAGATTGATGAATGAAATAGTCTTTATTTAACTTTTGACTTACTTTCTAATCCTTTTAATCACTATGGGTCACAAGTATGGCGTTTTCAAACAGTAATATCAGAGAAGGTTGTCACCTCGAATGCTAAACCTCTGTAGTAATAAGAGGAAAATGTTACTCCCGAACAGAAAACAAACAGAGACATGGATTCTAGCCTCTTCTCTATCTCTTACTACACCTGCATCTTTAATTTGGGGGAAACATATAACAATCAATGGTTGACTAAAATACAAATTTTATTCATACCTAGCTGATAGTTTAATGTACTGTATAGACACTACTGCACAACAGAATGTCCATGTTACTAAAAAAAATTCTTATAACATGCAGTATAACAAAAGTTTTGATTAACTGCTATGATCATTTTAATGACAGCTTTCAGAAGAACTATTCTGATTCTGAATCTACCCTCAATGTGACCTCTCTTGGACATGTTTTACACGTGTATGTGAATGGAGGATTTGTAGGTAAGTATCACTTCCAGACCTACATTACGTTGATAGTGATATACTTAAACATCTGATTTATGAAGATATTACTACCCAAAAAAGTGGAAATGTCCCAAATGGACATGTTGACCCACACTTTGTTGATAAAGTTTAATAATAAATATTAACCTAATAATACAATTAGGCCCGATGAACACACATTAGGAAGGGGAAATATTTAAAAATTTGACCATACAAAAAATTAATTCAAATGTGCTAATACACTATCAACCAAGTGGAAAACTTAAAAGAGAAAGGCTGCATCAGATTTTCATCTAGTAGATGCCTTCACTTGTGCATTGTATTAGAAATAAAAAGAAAATCTGTCTGAAGAAGTCACCCAAATTTTCCCCTGATCAACGGTTCTGAACTAAGAAGTAGCAACATTTAATTTAATCTTTATAGGAGCTTTGAGTGTAATTATCCAGATGTATAAAAATTAGAACCTTGGTGGTTTTATCAAGTCCTCAGCACGTACTAAAGAACTAACTTAGTGCAATCTAACGGTATACAAGTTTGTAAAAGCAACGAACATTCAGAAATATATTAGTACACACCCCTATGTCTCTCATCACTCAAACTTACTGTCACTTGGTTGAAGAAAACTAGGAACACGAACTTAAAACCATATAAAGAACTGCAAAGATTCTAAAAACAAGAGTATTTTCACAAAAATAAATCACAATGTGTCAAGACTTCTTCATCATTGCATGTCCAACACACTCTGTATAAACACTGGTAAAATGCTCGAGTTTGCCAACACACGACATTAGAAACAATAAAATATTAAGATCATGTACTGGAAAGTTTGAAAGAATAGCAGTCCTCAATGGAGGTTCATTGCTTGTATTTTATTGCAAAACCACAGTCAAATTATTTAAAAAAAGAAAATCCAATATTTTTTCACCTCTTGAAGAGAAATCCAATAAAATTTGCTTCGTTAAAATTCAATACTTCTTGTTTTCCATGACAAAACAAAATAAATATATTTCATTTTCTGTACATCGTCCGCTTCCTTTGCATACAATTCTCGACCCTGGGATTACAATTAAATTTAAAGCACTATAATTCTGTGCTTGTCGGACATGTTACTTGCTTCTTTATTCTCATTCGTCCAAAACTAGATCTCAAATGCTCCATAGTGTTATAAATGTTGGTTAAACATTACGTACTTCTTTGTACTATTTAAGTTCCCAGAAAATTAATACAAATACCTAGTCACAAACCACTATATCACGACATTAGTGGTTCCCTTTTATCTTTAAGAATAAAGAAATATTCATGCCAATGGCTACTTCCTACTAAGTCGTTACATCTCAAAAAGTTGTAAAATTTTACTCCTTTTGACCCATTTTAGTTGTCCACGGATAAATTTCCACATTATATTCAATTACATTGAACAAACTAAAACTTACTAAATATGTGTATTATTTTTCATAAAACATAACAAAACTTACACTTAATTTACCATAGTTAGTGACTGTGAACAACATTTTTGAGACAAACAGATATGGAAATGAGGCAAAGAAAACTGGGATGGAGGGAGTATCATTTAACACACGTAATTAGGATGGTGATCATTTATTTATGAAGAGATATAACTTATATAAAGTACTTGAGTGGGAAAAGAATAAATGGTGATATCTTCTACATATCCTGAAGTTAATGCTGACACAAAATGAAGTACTTAAGGATTTCTATTTCCTTCTCAGTGCTTACGGGTCACCGGGATTTAGTAAGTTAAATTTTGATTTTCTTAAACCTGAATGGGCTTAAATACTGACCTATACTTTTCTTGATCTTCAGGTTCTGCACACGGCTCTCGCACAACAACTCCGAGTCTGCTGAGACAAATTCAACTAAATAATGGAATAAACAACATATCATTGCTTAGTGTGATGGTTGGATTGAAGGTAAGTTAGTTTTGATATCTAGTTTCCTGCAATAATAACAAATGACAAAATCTTAGTTCTTATACTACATTGAAAAATTATTAATTAAATCAGAGAAGTTAGTGTTCCGCAAAAAATTAAATTTATAATTGTTAGTGAAACAATGTTACTTCAATTTGTGGCATGAAGGATTCGGGGGCGTTCTTAGAGCATGTGTATACTGGAATACGAAGTGTGAGTATACAAGACAAACAACAAACTCTAAATTACACGAATCACCCGTGGGGCTATCAGGTTAGTATGTTTTCTTGTAATTACAAGTGCTCTCTTTATAAATTCTCATAGATGCGACCTTCATATGTTTTATAAAGGTTTTATGATTAACAAGTTTGTTTTCTATTACGTCTCTGATACTGATAATCCTTATGTGATCAAGTTTTTGATGATGAAAACAGAAATAATACGGTATCTTCATTTGGAAGAGCCAATTGAGCTGAATACCTCCTAAAGTTTTTTTATGATCTTCAGTTATGACTCTAATTTGGAAATATTATTTGGATTTTATCAATTTCAATTTGTCAAGAGTTCAAGTCGAGTAGAGTAGTCAAGAATTAGTGCTACTAGCGAATATTTTGGTCGATTTCAACATAGTTAAGACAACAGTATGAACGTGCTGACAAGTTGAACCACAGTTACTTAAAGAACATAAATCAAAGAGATATAATTGTTGTCAATCTTGTACGATATAGATATATAATTATCGTAGTCATATTAGAAACAAATATGGATGTACACAATTCATGTATATAATAGTTCATCCATAAAACATGTGATTAGAGAACAAACAGAGATGATAGAAGACTATAATTTTCTCAACTTGATAAAACTGAAATCATAAGACTCTATTTATAAGGAGAGACTTGAATGGGCTTATTTTTATTTTTAATATGGTACAAGGTATTTATAAGAAAAACCAAATAATAGGTTTGTATTACTCTCGATGTGGTACACTTCTCAAATACCACTTTAAGGGTGATATTTTGGAATATCAGTTCTCATTCACCCTTTATTTATTTTGAGCGTGTAAATATGCGTTGGAATTCACTCACAGAGTAGAATACGATCCAACCTATACACAACACTAACATATAGTGTTAACCACTCAAATTGAGTCTCAAAATAGTTCACAACTTAGTCTAAAATACTAAGTTTTTCCAACAATAATATCTAGCCTGTGTAATAGGAATTCAAACCTTTTAAATCTTAATACTAGATGATGCAACTCCTGCTTGACTTAATCTTCAACCTATGATTACTGCTACCAAGAAATTTGACCCTAAATTAGCAAGACTACATCATAATGGATTTTCTAATAACTTCTAAAAACTTGTGCATTTCTCCCCTTGGCTTCAAGTATGGAAAATGACATGTTGCCTCTTAGTGGAACTCTTCCTTTACAATATGAGAAAATGACTAGGCCTCGGTACTAAATGAATAAATTAAATGTGAAAGGTCGGATTGCTGGGTGAGAAGCTTCAAGTTTACACAAGTGAAGGATCAAGTAAGGTGCAGTGGAACAAGTATAGTCCTTCAAAGCTGCTCACATGGTATAAGGTAAAAACTAATTTCTCTCTCCTCATGATTATCAAGACAATATCTCATCAGAAGTCAATATATAACTACGATTTTACGAAGAAAAGTTTATCAGCAGTAATAACACAATAGTGTCTCATCATTTAGTTTCCATTATTGATAGGCTGGTACACTATTTTATATGCTCAAACAAAGAAAGCCTTCAACAAGGCTTCAGCCTCAACTAATACACCTTATCTTTTCCTTGTTCCTAAATTGACAGACAATATTTGATGCACCTGGAGGGAGTGAACCGGTTGCACTAAACCTGGGTTCCATGGGAAAAGGTGAAGCTTGGGTCAATGGCCAAAGTATTGGACGGTATTG
Organism: Oenanthe javanica; assembly: GCA_008931105.1. NCBI lineage: Eukaryota > Viridiplantae > Streptophyta > Magnoliopsida > Apiales > Apiaceae > Oenanthe > Oenanthe javanica. Next base: position 13,112 of record QRFB01001856.1, on the reverse strand, counting down.
GGTTTCATTTCATACCCCTGCAGGAAGGCCTTCTCAAGCATCGTATGTGATTACTATATAGAGATGCATACCTGCATCTTCTACTTAAAAACACAATTGTTTTTCCTTAACTCTTTGCATATGGTTTACAAGTTTATATGCCAGCTCATTGCATAGAGTGTGAGAAGCTAATTTTTAAATGCTTGTAACTTCTTTTCATCTATTTACAAGGTACCATGTGCCTAGGTCGTTCCTCAAACCTACAGGGAACTTATTAGTTTTATTGGATGAAGAATATGGCAATCCTCTTGATATCACGATAGACACTGTCTCAGTCACAAAAGTGTGCAGTCACGTCTCTAATTCAAGCCACCCAATAACATTGTTAAAGGGGAATAAGAAGGTTGCAGAGAAGCATGAACAGGTCAAAGCTCATCTTCGTTGTCCCTCAAAAAAAATTATTTCCAGGATCTTATTTGCAAGCTTTGGTACCCCATTGGGAAACTGTGAACGTTACTCAGTTGGAAGGTGTCATTCATCTAATTCTAAAGCAATTGTGGAAAGGGTAAGCATTTTTATATTTTTCTGTTCTTCCTAAAATAATAGGCATGATCTGAATGTATCTAGCTCAAGTTCTCGACATTAATTTAAGGAAAATCGTAGTCCTAGAAAAGGAAGTGAGAGATTCTCTTGTCTATCGAGTAACAATTTTCTAAGTTTCTTTGCATACATTTCTATCATGATAAGCTTTATTACTAGTTTACTCAAGATACATTTATCGATATAACACCAACATATAATCCTACTGTTTGGATTTTCTACCTAACGTAAAGGCCGATTGGCCATATACTTGCAGAGTGACACATGCACACATATAGCTGATACATGCACACATATATACTGATGCTTTAAACAAGTACTAATTTGACCTACATATCTCCAGGCTTGTGTAGGGAAAAGGGAGTGCACTGTTGCCTTGTCCTCCAAAAAGTTTCAGGGTGACCCATGTCCAGGCACTCCTAAAGATCTTCTGATTGAAGCTCAATGCCATTCTCATGAGGAGCTTTCTTTAAACTTGAAAGGAAAGGAACGAAGTAACTTTCTTTTATAAGCATAGGAATTGTAGCTTGTAGAAAGAAGAAAAAACTATTCATTCATTTAAAAGAATAAAATACATATAGTTTACCATCACTATAAACTGTCATTACACAATTTTTACTTCGTCAAAATTTCCAAACACACAAGGTTTTAGTAACCAGACATAGAATTCAAAGAGTAAATATACCGAAAGTACCTAATACATCAGAAGCACACACATGAAAAAATACTAGTGCCTTGTGTGTCCATCTCCCTTATTTTCTCTTGTTCATCTGTCATCTGTGCACTATCCAGAATCAAAGTTTTATTATTAAGCAGCTCAACCAGTGGCTGAATAAGTGAAGAGCGGTTCGATAAAATCATCTTGCATTGCTGGACCTAAAATGTAATACGAGTACATAGCAAGTAAATACAAATAATGGGATACCACGAATCCTGGTGACGGACAATGGCACACAATTCAACAACGAGGAATTAAAGGGATATTGCAATGATAATGACATCGATCTACGTTTCACTTCTGTTACACATCCACAAACGAATGGGCAGGCTGAGGTAGCTAATCGAATCATCTTGGATGGTCTCAAGAAAAGGATCGAGCGTTATGTAATACATGGGTGGATGAGCTTTTGCCAATACTCTGGACTTACAGAACCACTCATAGAGTCACTACTGATGCAACTCCATTCTTCCTGGCTTATGGAGCCGAGGCAGTGGTCCCGGTTGAAATATCACATGTATCCCCAAGAATCAAGGCCTTTGAAGCCGAGGAAAACGAAGAAGGGATGAAGCTTGCATTGGACCTGATAGATGAAGTCAGGGACAAAGCTCATGCAAAAATCATTGAATATCGAAAGAAGTCGTCTTTCTACTACAACCTAAGGGTCAAAGAAAGGTTTTTCAGACAAGGGGACTTGGTCCTCAGAAAAGCTGAAGCTTCCGGAGTAGGCCCCAAAGGCAAGTTAGCCCCCAACTGGGAAGGGCCGTACAAGATAAAACGAGTAAAGGGAAGAGGATCATACATCCTTGAAACCTTAGAAGATGTCGAGGTGCCACGGACTTGGCATGCCTCAAACCTGAAGGTTTATTATGTTTAAAGAATTCAACTATAAGTTCTCATAATCAGTAGGAACTAAGTAGAAATAAGGTTCGATGAAACCACTAGGAGCCTTTAGCTCCAGGAAAGGATTCTCATTTTGTAAGGGTCGTGCCCACTTAAGCCTCAAAGGCATTATTAATAAAAATCTCAACTTTATGGCACCTTTGAAAACATGTGTGTTTAGCCTAATTTGGCAACTTTATTAATTCTTTTATGACAAAAGAATAAAATACATGTTTGGCACCTCGATGAATATCCTATTTTTCTATGCTCAATAAAGCATATTTTATCAAATATGCTAAGGCACGGAAAAGGAAAGGAAAAATAAAGGACTTGTTATAAATAAAAAGTCTTAAGGATTACATAATTTGCAAGCTGAAAAAGGAAATACAAGAAATACAGAAAATAAAAGAAACTATGGGAGGTCTTCGATATCCTCATCCTCCCCTGTCTTCTCTTCTCCATCTGCTCCCTTCCTAGCATTTTCCTCGGCTTCTGGAGAGGAGTCGAAGACTCGATCAAACTCGTCTAAGGCCTCGCCGCCCGACAAATGTCCCGAACCTGTCCCTTCGGCGACAGAAGTCAAGGCCAAAGGCTGACCCATAGGACAAGGGAATTCGTCCGGATCGAAAAGACCGAGGTGCTTGGCTAAGATGGCGTCAAGGCACTTTTCCCAGTCCTGAGCACAAGTAGCCGGAAAGACCATATCGTCATGCTTGTCGATAAAAGCATAAAAGTCCTCCGACTCCAGGTACTCGTCGATTATGACCTTCTTCTCGGCCCTTAGCTCTTGCAGCTCTGCGTGGGCCGCCACCAGTTCTTGCTCCTTCTCGAGCAGCTTCTTTTCAAGAACAGCTACCTTCGACTCTGCTTTGGACTTGCCCTTCCTTTGGGCCTTCTCCGAGAAGCACCAAGTTTTGGCCTGGTGAGCCATGGTCTGAAAGTAAGTATTGACTTGTTTAAAGAAGAACGACATAGTGAGAAACTGGGAAAATCAAAGATTAACCAAGTATCAAAGATGGGAAACAAGTAGGCCTTACCATGGCGACAGCTTGAGCCCCCAAAGTTTCTGCCTCTTTTATGTCCGTCTTCAGGACAATCTTGGCCTTGTCGACCGGAGGAATAAAATTATGCGACCAATCGAGGGAGTTCAGGGTACTCCCAACGACGATGTCTTGCCTCCTCAAACCCCAGCTGGGCCTCCAAGCTGCGGTATCTGGGCTCTCCTCATCATCAACCCGAGGCCTCTTTCTTTGGGCTTTCTCGCAAGGCTGAAGGAACCCAGGAAGATTGGGCTCCTTGATCGGGCCTTCGATAGCCTCACGGGCCTTCCTCATCTTATGGGTCTCTTGATCGCCCACGCCCAAATGAAAATTGATATTTTCCACGGCTGCAAAACAAATAAGAAAATAAACAACTAAACTCAGAAAAGTCGAAACGAAATAACAAGTCAAGAAAGAGAAGATATCATTATCAGAAACATTTGAAAGGCCCACGACCTTCAAAGAAAACTCCTCTAATATCTTCCTGTGATGGGTCGAGCCCTTATCCTNGATATCATTATCAGAAACATTTGAAAGGCCCACGACCTTCAAAGAAAACTCCTCTAATATCTTCATGTGATGGGTCGAGCCCTTATCCTGGCCCAAGTCAGCAATAATGAGTTTTTCTTCGGGAGTTAGCTAGATCAGGCCTGCATTCCTAGCCTTGACTTTGCAGAATTTGGGCCTAAAAAGAGTGCCCCAATCTCCTCCTTCCCATTCCAAATATAAAAAGTCCCTCCGCCAATCTGTGTTGTTGTCGGGCAAAGACTTGTTGCAAAAGATTGGGCTCACCCCCTACCTGTGACTTATGTAGATCCAGCCTAATATATTTAACGGACTATTCTTAAACTGAAAGATACTTCTAAAAACGGCAACAGAAAGGGGATAATTCTTTCTAAGGCACAAAATAATAAAGCAAAGGAGTGTCCGCCACAAATTTGGGCTCAGTTGANACGAGGAATTAAAGGGATATTGCAATGATAATGACATCGATCTACGTTTCACTTCTGTTACACATCCACAAACGAATGGGCAGGCTGAGGTAGCTAATCGAATCATCTTGGATGGTCTCAAGAAAAGGATCGAGCGTTATGTAATACATGGGTGGATGAGCTTTTGCCAATACTCTGGACTTACAGAACCACTCATAGAGTCACTACTGATGCAACTCCATTCTTCCTGGCTTATGGAGCCGAGGCAGTGGTCCCGGTTGAAATATCACATGTATCCCCAAGAATCAAGGCCTTTGAAGCCGAGGAAAACGAAGAAGGGATGAAGCTTGCATTGGACCTGATAGATGAAGTCAGGGACAAAGCTCATGCAAAAATCATTGAATATCGAAAGAAGTCGTCTTTCTACTACAACCTAAGGGTCAAAGAAAGGTTTTTCAGACAAGGGGACTTGGTCCTCAGAAAAGCTGAAGCTTCCGGAGTAGGCCCCAAAGGCAAGTTAGCCCCCAACTGGGAAGGGCCGTACAAGATAAAACGAGTAAAGGGAAGAGGATCATACATCCTTGAAACCTTAGAAGATGTCGAGGTGCCACGGACTTGGCATGCCTCAAACCTGAAGGTTTATTATGTTTAAAGAATTCAACTATAAGTTCTCATAATCAGTAGGAACTAAGTAGAAATAAGGTTCGATGAAACCACTAGGAGCCTTTAGCTCCAGGAAAGGATTCTCATTTTGTAAGGGTCGTGCCCACTTAAGCCTCAAAGGCATTATTAATAAAAATCTCAACTTTATGGCACCTTTGAAAACATGTGTGTTTAGCCTAATTTGGCAACTTTATTAATTCTTTTATGACAAAAGAATAAAATACATGTTTGGCACCTCGATGAATATCCTATTTTTCTATGCTCAATAAAGCATATTTTATCAAATATGCTAAGGCACGGAAAAGGAAAGGAAAAATAAAGGACTTGTTATAAATAAAAAGTCTTAAGGATTACATAATTTGCAAGCTGAAAAAGGAAATACAAGAAATACAGAAAATAAAAGAAACTATGGGAGGTCTTCGATATCCTCATCCTCCCCTGTCTTCTCTTCTCCATCTGCTCCCTTCCTAGCATTTTCCTCGGCTTCTGGAGAGGAGTCGAAGACTCGATCAAACTCGTCTAAGGCCTCGCCGCCCGACAAATGTCCCGAACCTGTCCCTTCGGCGACAGAAGTCAAGGCCAAAGGCTGACCCATAGGACAAGGGAATTCGTCCGGATCGAAAAGACCGAGGTGCTTGGCTAAGATGGCGTCAAGGCACTTTTCCCAGTCCTGAGCACAAGTAGCCGGAAAGACCATATCGTCATGCTTGTCGATAAAAGCATAAAAGTCCTCCGACTCCAGGTACTCGTCGATTATGACCTTCTTCTCGGCCCTTAGCTCTTGCAGCTCTGCGTGGGCCGCCACCAGTTCTTGCTCCTTCTCGAGCAGCTTCTTTTCAAGAACAGCTACCTTCGACTCTGCTTTGGACTTGCCCTTCCTTTGGGCCTTCTCCGAGAAGCACCAAGTTTTGGCCTGGTGAGCCATGGTCTGAAAGTAAGTATTGACTTGTTTAAAGAAGAACGACATAGTGAGAAACTGGGAAAATCAAAGATTAACCAAGTATCAAAGATGGGAAACAAGTAGGCCTTACCATGGCGACAGCTTGAGCCCCCAAAGTTTCTGCCTCTTTTATGTCCGTCTTCAGGACAATCTTGGCCTTGTCGACCGGAGGAAAAAAATTATGCGACCAATCGAGGGAGTTCAGGGTACTCCCAACGACGATGTCTTGCCTCCTCAAACCCCAGCTGGGCCTCCAAGCTGCGGTATCTGGGCTCTCCTCATCATCAACCCGAGGCCTCTTTCTTTGGGCTTTCTCGCAAGGCTGAAGGAACCCAGGAAGATTGGGCTCCTTGATCGGGCCTTCGATAGCCTCACGGGCCTTCCTCATCTTATGGGTCTCTTGATCGCCCACGCCCAAATGAAAATTGATATTTTCCACGGCTGCAAAACAAATAAGAAAATAAACAACTAAACTCAGAAAAGTCGAAACGAAATAACAAGTCAAGAAAGAGAAGATATCATTATCAGAAACATTTGAAAGGCCCACGACCTTCAAAGAAAACTCCTCTAATATCTTCATGTGATGGGTCGAGCCCTTATCCTGGCCCAAGTCAGCAATAATGAGTTTTTCTTCGGGAGTTAGCTAGATCAGGCCTGCATTCCTAGCCTTGACTTTGCAGAATTTGGGCCTAAAAAGAGTGCCCCAATCTCCTCCTTCCCATTCCAAATATAAAAAGTCCCTCCGCCAATCTGTGTTGTTGTCGGGCAAAGACTTGTTGCAAAAGATTGGGCTCACCCCCTACCTGTGACTTATGTAGATCCAGCCTAATATATTTAACGGACTATTCTTAAACTGAAAGATACTTCTAAAAACGGCAACAGAAAGGGGATAATTCTTTCTAAGGCACAAAACAATAAAGCAAAGGAGTGTCCGCCACAAATTTGGGCTCAGTTGACACGGGTTTATCCTAACTTCAGCTAATAACCTAACTACAAATTCGTGGAAAGGGAATCTAAGCCCACCCAAAAGAGCATCTCTAAAAATGCATAGCCTATTGGGCCTCCAATGACAGGGCCGGTCTTCGGGATCGGCCAAAAAAACTTATACCTAGGGGGGGTTTGTACAGTCTTGTGAATTTATCACAATGGACCTGATCGGTAAAGGTGCTAGTGAACCTAAAAGCATCTAACTCAGCTAACATGGGAAATTCATCGCCCATGGTTTGCAAGAGATCAGAAAGCGAAGAAAATACTGGATTTACAACAACAACATTACCTCTTTTGGCCGCCCTGGCAAGGAATCGTTGTTGAGCAGCATCTTGTTCCGCCATGGATATTCAACAGATGAAAGTTTAAGAAGTGAAGAAGATGAAGATTGATCAGAGAGGGCTCGCCGGAAATCGCCTTGCCAAAAAAAATCTAGAGAAAAATTTTAAGAGGAAGTTTTGCAGAGAAAGTGAGAAGTGAAAAATGAGATTCCCACTTCACTAATTTATAGCCGAAGAAAACGGTAACTCAACTGGTTAAATTTCCTATAGCCGGTAAAAACTAGGCCCATAAATTAATTGGGTCGAGCAGTCCTATGGCCCAAAAATCGATGTGGATTAAAACAAACTAAAGAAGTGAAGTGGGCCAATGCTTATTACAACCAACAAATTATAAGGCCTTTTGAAGGAATAGACCAGAATCCTGGTCGAGCATCGACCAGGAATCATGTTCGGCCAAGGCTCCAAGGCAATCTAGAATCGACTAGGATCCTGGTCGAAAATCGACCAGGAACCCCTGTCGACCAGGGTACAGTTGAAGGCAAAAACCGACCAGGATCCTGGTCGAATTCGAAGAGGATTCCTGGTCGAAAATAATGCTAAAAAGTGCTAAAAAAATCATTAAAAATGATTTAAATAGTAAATAAATTATGGAAAATTCTCTAAAAATAGAGAAAAGTTCCTAAAATTCAAGGAAAAATACCTGTGGGTACCAATAAATTCTGAAAAATTCTCTATAATTAGAGAAAAATTTCTAGAAATTAAGGAAAAATATTTGTGAGTACCAATAAATTATGGAAAATTCTCTAAAAATAGAGAAAAATTCCTAAAATTCAAGGAAAAATACCTGTGGGTACCAATAAATTCTAGAAAATTCTTTATAATTAGAGAAAAATTCCTAGAAATTAAGGAAAAATATCTGTGGGTACCAATAAATTCTGGAAAATTCTCTATATTTAGAGAAAAATTCCTAGAAATTAAGGAAAAATAGTGATGGGTACGAGAAAAGAATTGTGAAAATTCTTCATAAATGGGAACTTCAGCAACAGAGTCATGAACCTTAACTTCTATAAAGTATTGCACACTTTACAGAAGTTAGGGGGCAAATGATATGGGCTGAAAGTAAGCCCTAAAGACATAATTAATGTGGTAATAATTAGACCTACCCTGGTCCAAAAGGGAGGCTCAATTAACGAGGCTTGAAACCCTAATTAGTAAATAAATTCATAATTAATTTATTGGCTAAAGATACAGCTAATTAATAATATCGAACTACAAGGAAACTATTTCAAGGAATAGTACCCAAGACACCTCAATCAACAAAAAAAAATATTCCTACTTGGAAACTACTTCTATCACGAAGGATCCAGAGTCCTTCTAGGAGGTGGCTTGCTCACCAAGGTTCCTAAGCCTACTCTAATTCTTAGACTCTCTACGTCTATATAAAGGGCCTAACCCTTCATTCTTAGAACTACGTTTTGACTTGATTCTCTAAACATAACAGAGATACATAGGCATCTTGTGAGGGCAGTATTAAGCTACGAAACACAAGCTCAGCCATTAAAGCTCGATAAGATCCGACACTCATCGCATTAACTGCACCCTAGTTTTTAATCCATAACAGGATTGGTGAAGTAATGGATGCAGACAATCCTGAAGAACTCTCAGATGAAAGTTTGGCTGATGAAGACATGGACATGGAAGAAGAGTTTAACGATGTGCATGATGTACAAGCAGTTCAGTAGGTAAATAATGTGATTACCAATTATAATGTGACCAACGTTTTCATTAGTGTGAATTTTAATATGAATCTGTCGACTGATCCTGAAGTTATGGTCAACAATGTTAATCTAGATCAGGGAGAAATAGAGCAATCTTTACAGGATACCAAATGAAAAATGAAACTTTTTTCTAACTCTGTTTTTTCTGATAATGTCTGTCTTTGCCAAAAGGTGATTTCTTTGATTGATAACAAAAAGCTGGTGCATATCTTCAAGGAGTTCGAAAAAGATGTAATCGATTTGGAATTGCAAGTGGTCCCTGACATAACAACCGCGGTCATTTTGGAGCAGGCTGTAACTGATAATCTTGAGCCCATATTGGTAGCAATTGCAGCCTTCAAGAGTAAGGAAGAAGGCCACAAGAGGGTTTAAGAGATGGATCAGCAGGTTTTTGCATTCCCTAATAATCTTATGGATGTGAAAATAGTTCTGATGGAAATGGCTATGTTTGAAGAGCATCAAGCACAAAATTTAGGTTATTAAGTGCTAATATGTTGGAATGATATGGTATGTTATTTGTCTTCATTTTGGTTTAGGTTGCTAGTCTAGCTATGGTTGTATTGCTCGACTCTGTAATGCTTTAAAGGTTCTAATGCAAAGTCTTCTTATAAAAAAATGAAAGAAAAATTAAGAAATCTAAAAATGAACCCTAATATATAAAGACAAATAGAATTTCGGTCGCGTTTTACCTGTACAATCAGATCCACAACTAAAATATACATTTTAAAATAGATTTTATATGTCATAATTTTTATAATTATATAATAATTGTAATTTTCAGTCAAATTTGATCAATTTGACTAAAAAACTTGAACAAGATAAATAAATTAGGATCGAGGAAGTGTATCTAAAAATATGTAAATATCTCTGATAAAAAGTTAATCAGACTATACGACGGCCAATTATATACTAAGCTCTGAAAAGAAACGTAGAACACCGATGCGATACACTTGGGAGACTAGAAGATACTCAGTTGTCATTGTCTCTTGCTTTCTTATAAATATGATAAATTTAAAATACAAAATTGAATACATCAAACTTGTAACAGATGCCTTCAGTTTACATACTGTTAAGTTATGGTGTACAGTTACTCCAACTAAAAGGGTAGAAATGTAAATAGATCTTATAGTTACTTTGACTATTTGTCAATATATAGATAAAACGATGTACAGAGATCAAGTTAGTTAATACAATTTTTCATTTTACAACAAATTTCTCTTTTTACATGGTAGCATAGCAGAGTGTTTCTCTCTCTATAACCAACTCGTCTTTCACTCAAGTTTGTTACATTTTAATCCTCCATTAAAGCTTCGAAAAGACGCTTCATATACTCACATGTTCATCTTTTCTAGCTACTTGTCTCTGTATTTTCAACAATAAATCGATCTGATCTCTTGTATTTTTTCATATTTCTTGAGTTAAATTATTGAAATTGTTCAATTTTTTCATTTACTGAGATAAATCTATTCGAAACAATGGCTATTCTCGAAGAAAATACGACGAATCAGACTCAAGATCATGAAAAAGATAAAGTTGATCTGGAGAATGATTATCACTCGATCTCTCTGGAAGCAAGTTATGCTCAGTATCTACATCCATCTGATCATCCCGGTTTGATACTGGTAAGCACGATCATTAATGGTGGTAATTTCAACGAATGGAGGTGATTTATGTCTCTTGCACTGTCTGCAAAGAACAACCTAGGGTTTGTTAATGGAAAATACAAAATTCTTGGTGAGTCCTCTACTTACTTTGATCATTGGAAAAGATGCAATGATATGATCATTATATGGATTCTCAATTCAATTGCACCTGAAATTAGGTTTAATCTAGTGTTTATACCTCTAGTTGTTGATGTGTGGAATGACATACATATGAGGTATACACAGGATAATGAACCTAGAATATTTAAGTTGAAAAAGGCTATTAGTGCACTTACTCAGGACACATAGTCTGTATCTGCTTACTATATAAAATTTAAGATACTTTGGGATGATTTCATGAATGTGTCGAATGTTCCTAAATGTTATTGTTTGTGTACCTGCAAAGCTAAGTCACAAATAGAGCAGTATGATAGAGTAATGAAAGTGACTCAGTTCTTGATGGGATTGAATGAACTGTACACTAATATCAGATGTCAGTTACTTATGATGAGTCAAATGCCTAAGTTGACTCAAGTGTTAGCTCTGCTTCAACAGGAAGAGAGGCAAAAAAGTCATGTCAATTTGCCCAACCTATTGTTGAATCTGTAGTGCTTATGAGTAAGTCCATTGGCAACAATTACAAAAATGCCCAATCTGGGAAAAATGATACTAAAAAACCAAACTTTAAGAAATCTGATAACAGAAAGGGTACCTTGGAATGCACTTAATGTTATGGTACAAATCATACTAGGGACATGTGTTATCATCTCATTGGTTTTTCACCTAGGAAATCAAACTTTAATACATGAGGCACTGGCAAAACTGTTGCTGCACAAATCTCTACAAATACTCAAGTGTCAGATAATAAGTCTGCTACCACAGATGGACATTCTCAAGCTCCAGAAGTGTCAATCAACAACTCTCTTTCAACCTCTCAATATCAACAGCTGCTTCATCTCCTGAATCAAAGTCAAATTTCTTCAAACAATACTGAAATACCTCAATCAGGTATCTCAACTCACACATGTTCATATATGACTTTTGTATGCTTAATTAACTAGCACACTTCAAATGACTGGATAGTTGACTCTGGAGCTACAGATCATATAACCTATTTTCACAACTTACTAAGTGATATAACTAGTTATGACATTGGCATCTATCTTCCTAATGGCTATCATACTAAAGTCAAAATGAAAGGAACAATTCATTTAACGTCAGATATCATACTCTATGATGTACTGTTGGTTCAATATTTTCAGTTGAACCTAATATCTGTCAGCAAGCTGACTGCAACCTTACATTGTACTGTTCAATTTCTGTCACACATGTGTGTTGTACAGGACTCTTTGCAGAAGACAGTGAAGGAGATTGGTAAGCTGCATGGTAATTTGTATAAACTAGTCCTACCTTCACAATCATCTGTACCTCTCAAGAATGTTGCTTTTTTAATTTCTCAGTCTCCAACAATTTGTTATACAGCTCAGATGACCACATGTCAAGTGTGGCACTTCAGATTGGGGCATACCCATGTACATATTCTCAAAGCCATTGATGGCATTCCATTTCCTAGTAATACAAATAAACTGTTACCTTGTGAGGTCTTCCATTATGCAAAGCATAGTAGATCTTCTTTTCCAAATAGCACTGGCAAAACTGATGAGCCTTTTGAAGTAATTCACTGTAATTTATGGGGTCCCTATAGGCATAAGACATATTATACTTGTAATGCTTTTCTTACTATTGTTGATGATTTTACAAGGTGTACTTGGACCTATCTTTTATCTCATAAATCTCAAGTCTATTCTTTATTTCAGAAATGTTTCACTTATATTGAAACTTAGTTTAAAACCAAGGTTAAAATAGTATGAATTAATAATGGTACTGAGTTCTTTAACAAGAATATGAAATCTCTGTTCGATGATCTTGGCATAGTTCATCAACACTCTTGTGTAGAAACTCCTCAACAGAATGGCAGAGCTAAAAGGAAACATAAGCACCTGCTATCTGTTGCTAGAGTGTTAAAGTTCCAATCCCATGTTCCTATCCATCTATGGGGTGATTGTCTACTCACAGCCACTTACATTATCAACAGAACCCCTACCTCTGTTCTTAAGCACAAATCTCCTTTTGAGGCTCTATTTCACAAAAAGCCATCATACAATCATCTTAAGGACAGACAAATTTTCTCCAAGAGCAACAAAATGCATTTTCTTGGGATATGATGCATCACAAAAGGGTTACAAGCTTATGAATCTAGACACCAAATAGTATTTAGTGTCTAGGGATGTCTGTTTCTAAGAAACAACTTTTCCCTTCCTTCCTACAACTTTATCTATCTCCCCGGCAAAATTCCTTTATAGAAGATCTATTTCCACTTGTTCATACTAGTTCTGCTCAGTCATCACCATCTACCTCACCAGTTTCTCCAACTGATAGACCTGGTTCACCACATGTTCAATCTCCTATGTCTATTTCTGGTAAATCTGAGAACAATGTACCAACTGATATTGAACACCCTCTACCACATACTGATTCTCTTAATATTCCCTCAGTTTCAAACTCCAGGCCTTCTAGAACAAGAACCGTGCCTCAGAAATTCTCAAACTACACTTGTCTGCCTTCCACTTTTACTAAACTTCAACATCAAACCAATCTTGTTCGTTACC